>JAAEAF010002949.1:0-50317 GCA_011037195.1 Triatoma infestans
TGGCATCCATTAATCTTTACCATTAATATTATATACAATAAAAATTCCCAGGATAAGGTTTCTTTATTAAAATATTCTTAATTCTATAGCCACTTAAAGATGGATAAATTGCCCAAAAAGGAAATGAATCCTCTTGTTCCAGGTTATATTACACAGTGTTCAACTCTTTTACAATATTTATAGTTTTTTCTTTTTTTATTTCGAGGGTCCGATGCGCTGCGATCTCCATGGTCTATTGTGTTACACTTCAGGTACCATAGGTGAGACTGCTTACCTATAGCACCCCTTCTAAGTTGGGGAACTCAGTATGTTGGAGTTTCTAGGGAGGATATATCCTTCTCCTCTTTCTTGTAACTACCCAGGCTACCAAATCTTCTCTGAGTGGCAGCATCGCAGTCCGTTAGGAGATGTAGGGGAGTTTCCTCCATTTCTCCTCAGAATCTGTACATGTTATCATTATTTATAGTTTAAATTAATTACTTCATCTCTAATTTTTATAATCAATCTTATGAATACCAGGAAATGCAAACAATTTCAATAGTTATAATTTTTTTATAGATCAGAATCAAGCTACATAAAGCGGAAAATGAGTAGAATTTTGAATTTTAACCAAACAGGTATCCAAGCAAGTGTGTAAAAATTAAGTTTCTAATTGAATTAAGCTCAATAATTTAATAGCATTACAATTTTTACAACTTAAAATAACATTAATTTTGAATTTTTCTATTTACGAACGTAATTCTTTATATTTCTTTTTTTTGATCATCAGAAGGGCCAATATTTCTGGAAGTCTGATATCAAGGCGACTCAAAATTTTTATGATATAATTATAGTGCAATTTAATTGTGTACAGAATTGTGGGAAGTAATTTGGTTTCACAGTGAAGAAACACAATTGGTGTGTACTGAGGCAGTCTAAATAGTTTCTTAATAAAAAACGAAGTACCTTTTCATTTTCATTATAGCACTCCCCTCCCCAAACTTGAGTACCATAAAGTATTTATTATATAAGGTACTTACTTCCAGGTGATCGATTTTGACCAAAAACCTTATTGTCACGCTCCCTGCTATTAATTAAACGAAATCTCAAGGTTGAACTTTCTCCGCCTATCCGTTTTCGAGTTAGCTAAAGACAGATAGACATTAGAGAGTTCTGATAGATGGGTTATAAGCATCGACTGGGGGTCCCAGTTAGAGTCCAGTGAATACTGCAAAATTTTATATTGGTTTGAAAATGTTAACAGTAAAGCTTAGCTTTGCTTTCAACCTCGTCCACGATATTTTGGAAGTTGGACGTTAAGCCAGCCAGAAAAATTTGAAAAAATATTCAAGGCAGATATTTCGTCATCTGTGTGTATTCTACATCTGTCTCAGTCACAAATATAAGTCTACACCTTGTGTTAATTAAGGCCTAAGCGTATAATAAAAATTCCAGAAAAGTTCAGAATTAGCTGTAAGAGAAATATTCTGTATGTTTCAAAACTAGAAAGTTCTACTGCTGTAAGAGTAATATTCTGTTTGTTTCAAAACTAGATTGTTCACTTTTTATCAAAATGGACTTTAACTGAGCGGTATAAAGGAGGCACTAAGAGTCAAATCCGAGCCAAACGGCGACCTCTCCTCTTTGTGTACATAAAACCACATTTCCCGGACCTTTTGCATTAACTAAATTCTCCCACTCTGAAACAGACTTTCTGAGTTTTAATATGAATAAATAATGAACGTATTTCGCTGGATGACTTGCTTCGAGGTAAAAGGGGCCAAGTAAAGTTTACCCCTTAGCTCATACAACCAAACTCCCTTCTATAAATGTTGTACATGAAATGTTGATTTTGTGTTTGTTTTAGTTTCTATTTCTGCTGAGCACTAGTGTTGCGATCTTGTCAAATTTACAAAATTGAGTTTTTGCTGGAAAAAAGATGTTTCTAGATCCTTTGAGTACGAAAACCTGTTTTTAACGAATGGTCGGGAAATGTGTGAATAAAATATCTCACAAACAAAAAATCTTAGGAAGCTCATAGTTACCACCACCGTGTCTGGCCCAAGTATTTGGGGCAAAATCCATCAACCAAAAGAGCGAGTTTACAGAATAGTTTTTTAATCAATTTTTTCACAAAAATGTTTTAAATAAAAGTAATAGTTTATATCTATAAAATAAGCATTAAAGGATACAAAATATATGACAGTGCCTTTGACGAAAATTTTCCAAAAAATTCAAAACACGATCAATAAAATCGCATTTACTGTTAACCGATTTCCTTGAAATTTCCTATACTGGCCATTTGAAAATTCCGAGAAAGCCTAATTTTGAAAATTTGACCCAATCGTAATACTTGTTCTTAACAGTAGTAAAAGTCAATAAAAAGAATAATGGAGATATTCAATTAAAGATGATAAACCAATGAGGAGATTGAATTTTTAATATTTCGACCACTTTCACCTAAAGCACACCCACCTATTGAGGCCGTTGTCTGTAAGAGCCATCAATAGTCAAGAAAGAGCGAGCAGTGTGTATGTAGGGAGGTAGAGTGGTGGGAGATACGATAGATATGTGAAGTGCAAAAGCTTGAAAGCACCCACCCAGTCTCCAGAGTGAGAGAGAGAGAGAGAGAAGCAGAGTACCAGAAGTAGTTGATTGAATAGACCAGACCCAGCAGGAATTCAATACCCTTAAGTATTTGGGTTTCACATTTCCTTCCGCTGCTCTAATTGTAGTTAGGTCACTTAGCTTCCTTCAATAGTTGTACACATGCTCTCTTCAAATATATTGTGCTAATGGCCAATATAGATGGGAAATAAATAAAGTTGTGATCTTAAGAAATTCATTATTATTATTTTTACTCCTAGTAAAGAGGAAGTATTGTAATCGTGTCAAAATTTTGATATCGAGGATTCACCAAAAATACACTTTTTTAGGTTCCCTGAGTCCAAAAAAATGTTTTTTAGAAATAGTCTGTGTGTGTGTGTGTGTGTGTGTGTGTGTGAACACGTAGCTCAAAAACGAAAAATCGCACAAAGTTCAAACTTGATATTCTGTTTATGTATCACCATGGGATCCGAGATAGTAAGTTGCAGTCAAAATTCCTCAACCGGAAGTTCCACTTTACTGAATGTTTTTTGAATTTTTTTTTCAATTTTGAAAAATGTAGAAAGATCAACTTGATATTTCGGTTAAGTTCTAGCACAGGATCCGACAATAATGTCTGCATGAAACTCGGTCAATCGGTAGTAAATGCACCGCTTTACTGAAAGGACTTTTCAGTTTTTATGCAGAGTTCTCGAAAACGGTTCCTACGATTTCCTTTAAACATACTATGTACACATGTAGGCTTAGGATTTTTATTCGAAAGATTTTTCAAGGAAAATTCGGGAAGAAGGGTTTTGAGGAAGAGATTGGGTAATGCTTTCCTCTAAAATGTTTGATTGCAGTTTATAATTTTAACAAAATCCTGAGTTTGAAGAAAATCTGGTATGAAACACTCACACGACTTTCTCTTACTGCAATTTACATTCTCTTACTACAACTGACTAATTCTCTTCAAAAGATATAATTCTTACTACATGTTTAGTTAGTTACCTTCAGTACACATGAATGGGACAATCCAAACTTTATATTGAGACTTTACTGAGGAAGGCCTAATCTCCCACTCCCTCACCCCCCCTTAAATAAATTCTCTCGTAAAAAGTTTCACACAAAGTGATAGGTCTCTGAATATACAGAGAGGATACTACAAGTTTAATGAAATCTGTTGGTGTTTTTATTTAAGATAATAGCAGAAAACTGAAAAAAAGTATTCTGTAAAGTCGTAGGTCCGGTGGACCGATTTTGACCAAAACCTTACTGTCTTGTTCCGTTAATCTGTAATTTTCCGCTTTTGATCTATGTTGACCACACACACACACTCACACACAATTCAATTTTCCTGGAAAAATGTTTCAAATAAAATGATAGGCATTATGGTATTGGTATACGGTGTTTAAAGAAAATCATTTTCATCATTTTTGAGAAAATAATGAAAAACTGAAAAAAGAGGAAGTCTAGCTTGTTAATGTGGTGTACCTAAATAAAATGTCATATTTGAGGTTCATGCGATTGATGTATTCTTGTCCACCAACATGGGGCTCTAAACACACGTATTTCCGATGAAAATTCACTGTTGAAAATTTGTCACGATCGCAACTACCTCCTTACAGCAGTAAGAGAAAGTACCTCCTTACAGCAGTAAGAGAAAGTACCTCCTTACAGCAGTAAGAGAAAGTAAAAGGAAATCAGGTCAAGGATGACACTGGATATATACGAGCACAGTCAGTCGAGATTCTCAAGGCAAGCAGAATTTATCTTCTCAGTCAATAAATAACATTGATTAACGGCAGATAGTTCTATTATTAGAACTGTGTAACATTATGTTTTTACATTTAAATTCTGGATTGTTCTAATATTTCTACCAATGTATTCTCGGGAAATTTTGTATCCTTTTGGTAAATATGAGGAACACACTAGCCGTGTTAGTTGTAACGATAGCACATTATGCAAGAGAAAAAAAGAATTTGGCTGGTAGACACTAAAAGTTTTGCGTGAGCGGCATTGCAATGAGGCGATGCAGACTAAGAGGAGGGTAAGAGTGCCGCCTCCAAGCTAACATTGAAAGAGAGAGAGAAAGGACTCGCCCATTATAGGTTCTTTAATGTAACATTTACATCACTATCACCGCTCCAATATTACTGTTGTACGGAAATTATATCAAGTGAGTGATAAACTGCTGTAAGATTTTTTTCCCAACTTCCCGCCTCCCCTACAACCAGAAAAGGAAAACAGATAAGTGAAAGGATTTTTTCAGATAAGTTTTTATCGAGAATATTATTGATTCTGCTATTATTCTGTTCGTTCTAGCAATATAAAATGTCTTTAGGTCTATTGTGCCCCAATACTGATACTGGGATTAGATCTACACACATCCCTACAGAACTTCTTCCAAGTTCTAAGTACTCTGAGAAGTCTCAGATTCTGGGAAGAGTCTAGGGAGGTATATCTTCTTTCCAGGTGTTCTACACAATGTGCTCAGGCTTTCAACCTTCGCTGGATGATAGTGTTGCAATCCGCGTAAGGAGGTATATTGGAGTCTCCTCCACCTTTCCAAAGAATATCTTCACTTGTTATCACTGTTCTAGGCCCAGCTTCTTCAGGTAATACCTAATACTACAATAGCCCCTGAGTTACATGTGAAATCTATTTTAATGCAAAATTTGTGAAATGTGTGGCGTTCAATGCAGCGAAAGAAGGTTGCTAGGCCCAGTAGCAATAATTTCAGACTCTCAAGCTGCTGTTCTGGCCATAACAGGTCAGAAGAGAAGCGTTTCAGCTATGCTCGCGCGATATTAAAGGCTACTGGGCGAGCTGTCAAAGAAGGGAAACATAATTGTCCTGCAATGGATTCCTTTCCCATTGCAACAATCACGGCATCGAAGTTGCTGATCGGCATGCCAGGTTAGGTACATAAATCAGCCTAGCCCACCAGTGTTTATGTCGACGGTAATTCAAGGAAACAATAAGAAATTTTCATACAGTTGATGTTCGTGATAACCTCTAATAGAGCACAGCAGTTGCATCCTGAGAAACTTGACAAGGAAAGAGGGTGAAGCATGCTTCTCACAGGATACGATTAGTGACAGGTTCATTTGTGCTGTATCGGCTTGGAGGAGACCTTTCCTTTGTATTGTGTGGTGAGGACAAATTATTGGAGACTACTTTGGAACATACATCAGCCGCCGGACCAGCACCTATAGATATTTATCGAGAGATTGGCACTATTCTTGGGCAGCAAGAAATTGTATGGTGGAGCTAAAAAAATTCGTATGTTCACATACATACCTGCATAGATGTCCACGCGCACATGCACTCACACATTCGGTATTCGCTATAAAAAAAAATTTCCGGCGGGAACTTGATATCGAAAATTTGACATGGTCACAATGTTTCCTCTTACTGGCAGTAAAAGAAAGTAAAAAGTCATTTGTTTTCAAACTTTTCATTTTCACTAATTATTCAACTAAAAATATGATTCGGACTCAATGAACATCCAAAACAGATAAATTCGATTTCCGGGGTTTCCTAACATCAATCAATAGTGGGGAAACTTCCACCTAGCTTCTTATAATTCTTAAATACGAGTACATATAAATATATTAATTTGGAAATTAAATCAGTTAATCTGGCAAACTTAATCAATACAACAATTTAATAATTGACAATACTTACTCCCAAATTGATGATTTCAGTAGATAATAAAATAACTTGATTATATTTATCTGTAGAAAGTGGTGATAGAATGTTTGAAGAGCTCTCGAATTCAGTACTTTGTTGGAGAGCTTTCCAGCCATGCACCACAAAACAATTTCGTCAAGTTCTCTTCACACCAAATAGGCACCATTCTCATCACTCCCCCACCACTATTGTCTCTTTAAACCCATTTAAAGTTTTCGAGCTTTACCAGTGTATTTGTGATGGGGATTCATTAACTGAACAGTAATTAAAAAGTCATTTAGTTTGGCAAACAAAACATACTCAACTGTACTGTCTTCACAGATGGAAATAATAAAAGATAGGATTGAAAAATAAATGACTTCTACATGGACCAGGCCATCAAATACATAGTCATTAAATTAAATGTTTCTATGAGTTAATAAAAATAAGCCCCTTCCAAATAATGATTTAATTAAATTAAATTTTCTTTCCTACAGCCCATTCGATTTTCTTTCCAAATCTTTTTCTCTATCATGGGGCTGGAACTCTTGAATATGCGACCAGTCTTTCCAAGAAAAGGAGACGGAGGAAGTCCAGAGTGCATTGGTATGGAAAAGCTCTTGCTGTATCCTCTTCTTGCTGGTAAGAGGAAGTATTGGGATCTTTCAAATTATCGTAATTGATTTTCACAGGTTTTGTGGTCCTTTGAGCGGGAAACGAAGAAGTTTTATAGAAATTGATGTTTGTGCGTGTGTGAGTGTGAACGTTTTTCGTTTTTGAAAACGCAGAAAGCTTTTCAGTTTTTCGCTATTTTCTCGAAAACGGCTGCAACTATAATATCTTTAAAGTTTATATATCTTTGAAGCTTGGAACGTAACTCACAGATATAAATCTATCACTTTTATTTGAAACATCCCCCTCCCCCTCCTGAAGAAGTCATTTTTTCATAGGAATCCATGACACTAGATGTCGAAGGTTATTCAAAGTTATTGGTCTATCTTCTGGATAAAGTTGATCAAAATCGGTCAAGCGGAAGTAAAAATGGATTTTTAGGTTCTTGCGATTTTCTAAACTTGGAATATACTAGACGTACACACACACACACACACACATGCGCACACACACACACACACATACACACACACACAAAGAGCTTCAATTTTTATTCTAACATTTTTCCGAGAAAATTCATTTAAGATAGGTTTCGGGGAAATGGTGAGATTGTGTGTTATTTGAGTTTATTACATCATTCTATCATCTATATAATATTAATTACCATGTAAATGCGATGGCAAAATTCCGAGTTTCAAGAAAATTGGTTTAATCCAGAAGTGCAACCTGAAAGTATTCAATTTTTTGCGACTTTCTCCATAAAGACACCAACGGATTTCATAAAACTGTTATACTAACCACACATACAGAGAACTATCACTTTTGTTTGAATGAGTTTTCCACGTACATTCATTTAAGGGAGGTTTTGGGGGAGGAGTAAGGTTATGCTTTCCTCAAACAAAAAAAATAGTCTAGATTCTACCATTCGTGTATCTTTTTATTATTATTATTATTATTATTATTATTTTTAAGATGCACAATATGTAAGGTCTTCGCACCTGACAATCATCCTCAATGACACTATACTAATTGAGAATAACACATTATATTTAAATTGAATAGCCTTTCATAAATTACTACACTCTTAAAGAAACGGAAGTAGAGTACCAAGTTAATTTAATGCCTAATACTGAGATAAAATCCTGAGATAAAAAAACACCAACTATTTACATATATCCATACTAATACATTCATACCATACACATTCCAACAATCAGATTCATACTTAAAAACATTCATCCTAATAAATACATTCATCCCTATAAATACGATCATACTATAAATACAGTCACACATACATTCAAGTTACACTCAGTTAAAAAGTTGTGGTGGAGTACTCGCTATTCCTCCATCACAGTAGAAACCAAACCTAAATTAAAATCCTATCTATTTCACATTCATACGACCAATTCATTGGACAGATCTCATGTATCTTGAAGATAACTAAAAATCTAATAAGAATAATACGTTAAAACAGAATTAGTCAATTGTAACTATGTAAATCGTAGCAAGAAAAAGTCGTATGAGTGTTTCACACCGGATTTAAACCAATCCTAATGACCTTATACTTGTATTGCAATTGTTATTAAAAAGTTTTTAATTAATATTTTCTTTGTTTATGATGGGACAATAAAATATAAACAAAAAGAATGACTAAGAGCCACTACTTTATAGTTTTTAAATTTTATTTTTTTTCTTCCTTAAGTTTTTATTTTTGTTAAAGTGAGTGGTTAGAACAATAGAAGTTGGCCCATTTCTTTCATACTTCTGTCTTAAAGAATGAGGAGGGCTGGCCTTTTGTTCTCCTACATTCATCTCCACAGACAGACAGAGCGAAAGGAAAATACTTAAACAAAGATTAAGAAACTTGAAGAAAAAAAATGCATTTTTCCCTTTCAGCCATATTTACTTTTTTGAAAATTTGTTTCTTTATTTTAATGAAGTTTCCATCATTTTCTTCAGGTTTAGTCACATAAACAATTGAATATTAACTTCCTTTAATTCAAGATTTCTATATTTTCATGTCGGGGTACTTGCGAGTGAGTGGTGTTTCTCTATGGTAACAAATTTTCAAAGTTAAGTTTTCTCGGGAAATGCATGTTTCGGAGCTGCGAAAAAGTTGATTAATAACCATTATTAAATGTATGGATTGTTGCCAAAAATTCTAGCAAGTACAAATCTCATGTGCCGTTTAGTTATCACTAAGGGAAGGTTTACGAAGAACAGCTCAACATTGAACGTCCTCATTACGGAAGTATACTGCCATCTGGTCAAATCAGATTAAAAACTTTAATTTTGTAACGGTGACGTACAATGGTGGAGCCATTGTAAATCCGGCATAAATCGTCCGAAATATTGGTTTCGATCAAAATACATTTACACGAATTGTGATGTAATTTTTTACTTTCTCTTACTCCTAGTAAGAGGAAGTACTGTGACAGTTTGTCAGATTTTCCAAATTGAGTTTTCAACGGAAATACCGGTTCCCTGAGCACGAAAAAAATTATTTTAACGAATAACGAATCTTCTCTCTCTCCTCTGAGTTTGTATATATATATATATGTGAACAGAACATCTCAAAACTGAAAAATTGCAAGAAGCTCAAATTTGGTACTCCGCTAACTGTAGTACCACACCATCTGTCACGAAGTTTTCGAGCACAATCCATCAACCGGAAGTATAACTTTAATGATTTTTTTTTCAGGTTTTCCCAATTTTCTCGTGAACGGCTACAACGATTTTCTTTGAACTTGTATGCGATACAACTTGTACGCTCCCATACCAGTTACTCTCAAATATACATAATAACCCTAACCATCTGTGTAATGCCAGTCTGCTGAAACGTTTGTAAACATAACAAGTTTAAAGAAAATCTTTTTCTAGTACTAAATATATTGTATTACTGTTGTAAGAGAAAAGTATCGTGAGTGTTTCACACTAAATTTTTTTTTTTTCGGTTTGTGCGTATATTTCGAAAACATTTCCACCTTTTCCATACTCTAATATGGATACATACTAATTATGGATATAATCAATCAATGGATATAAAAATTATGGACTAATTATGGACCAATCATTCTGTTTTTGAAACTTTTCCTTTCAGAAAATTTACTTTGGCGCGATCTGCGAAGACTGCCACTTTAAACAACGCCAAACATTCTTGTTCTAAATTATCATTTTTATATAAAGTCCATTTAATGCACCGGTAAAATTACAAGTTTAAACAAAATCGATTAAAACCAAAAAAACGGTTGCCGATAGTCTAAGTTACTCATTGGAGGGTCCGGACCACTCCTGGGCATCTGGTTGGATTACTTAATTGGGCATTGTAGTTTAAGGAGACATCTCTATGTGATGGGCTTATGCCAGACACCGTTTGTAGAGTTTGTGAGACAGAGTAAAAAAAACACCCATCCATCTCTTGACAAGATTGCTTGAGCTGTCAGGAAATTAGGTTCAGAACCTTTCTCCGGAACAGGATTTATGTTGAAAAGCTTAGGCTATTTTCCTTTAAGGTTATGGGCTGATATCTTTAGAGTATTGTGTATGCAAGGTGGGTTAGACCCGTGTCTAAATTCTTGTTCTAGACTTCGGTTGCACTCCTTTCAAGTGAATAATAATAATAAACCAAAACATAATTTTCTCAGAAAATCAAATATCACAATCATCTGAAAATGGCATATGCCGTATGCAAGAAACCAGTGTGACAGATGCTAAAGAAGAGACCAGCAAAAATAACCTACTCGAACAATTTTCTGTGAATTTAAGCGTTCTGCGACGCTGTCCATCACAAATAAAGTAAGAAGTTTGATGTCATCATTAATCCTTCTATGTTTGAAAATTACCAGCAGGTGCACCAGGTGTGCTAGTTAAATGCTGTTAAATAGTAATTAATAGAGATGAACAGTTTATCTAGATTTATGAAATTAATTAATTAAAATCAGAAAAAGAGGCGTTGCTGAAAATTACTTAATTATCCATCAAAACAATAAACTGCTCATATCAAATCAAGATATAAAAAAATATTTACGAGTTCCAGTTATTATTTGTATTATAGTAACAGATTTTCATGAAGGATGGTAATCTCTCTCTCCTGTTATTTTATTAATGTTTAAGGATCATAAAATTTAAGATTATTTCATTAGAAGAACGCATTACTACAGTTTTTTTATTTTATTATTTACTACTTTTATGGCCAATTTATTCGTTCATTGTCCCATATAACTGTTTATAGTTACTCAAATTCCTTTATTACAATAGACCTGCTTTTTTGTAATTTATTTGTCAACACTGTTATGATGTCATCGCTGTAATAATAAGGTTGCATGTTGTGTTCTTCCCACAAAGTTTGTTCTATTTTATTTATTTACTTCCACTTACTGCTAAAAGAGGAAGTTCTGAGAAAGTGTCAAATTGATGAAATTGAGTTTTTCCCCGATATTTCTGAAAAAACAAAAAAATCACAGGAAGAATAAGCTTAAACTGATATATTCCGTTTAAAGCACGGACCGGAATACGATAATTTCCATCTAAATGGAGTTCATTGTACACAATAAAGAGACAGTGCTATGAATAAAAGTACAAAAACTTCTATTCACAGATGGGGGGGGGGGATATTTTGGAGAAGCTCGGGCCAGATTATCAAGAATCATGGGAGAAACAAACATGTTAGAGTACAACAGATGGTGGAGTACGTCAGAAATTTGAGAATGCCCAGGATACCGCGGTCTGGTAATAGACTGGAAGACTCCTGGGAAAAGATATAAAGAGCTTCAGACAAGGAATTTGAGTGGAATAGTCGACAGATACTATAGAGGTAATGTCTGCGGGTTCTCTTGAGGAAAAACCACGGCTTTAGAGAAAAAAAAAACATCCTTAGAAAAGCTATTTAGCGTTTTTTCTTACTGCATTTCCTAAATTTCTGATACGACTGTATCCCTAAAATCAAAATTTTTGTTAAACATTCAATTCCCACCAGATAGTGGAACTGTACTTGAGATGAGACGGAGGAAGTCTAACGTCTCAGATCTCCCAGATTCTACTAAAGTAATTTTTTCCGAAAATAAAAAATGTTTCCACTGAACAAAAAAATTCTCTCTTGAAACACTCACATGACTTTCTCTTGCTACAATTCACATAGTTATATTAACTATTTTCTTCAAACACAATGTCACTTGTTACCGTTTAGACGTTTAGCTGCTAATTACACATGAATAGATATAAACTTTATAAAACGAGAAACTTGTCTGAGGACAGCGTAACCCTCCCTTTCTTCTTAAATCAGTTATTAAACGAATTTTCTCGGTAAAAGTTTCAAACAAAACTAATAAGACCCTATATGTAAAGTTAGTAGACCAAGTTTAATGAAACCCCTCGATGATTCTATGGATAAAATCTCAGAAATCTAAAAAAAAAAACTGATCAGCAAAGTCGTATCGATTTTCTTCAAATTTGGAATTTTGGCAAGATATTTGAAATTCTGATTAATATTATATGGGGATAGTGGAATGGTATAATACATTAAAAGTAGCGCTTTAGAGGTAAACGTAACCCCAAGGCCTTCCATAGAGCCTGGCTGGCCGAAAAGTCTCCTTATTTCTAAGGCTCACTCAGTATAGATCTTAACTGCAATATTCGGCCTAGAATACCGTGGAGTAGTTGCTAAGAGATGCAGAGTATGAGTAGCTCCAGCTTCACCCTATATATACCGGTCCCAGCATCGCATGCCTTCTTGGAACCATCCGTAAACCACATGCCGCGCCCTGTACAGTCCTTAGTTTATTCAGCCCTTGCTTTTATTTGATAAACGTCCTGGGTTGAGTTTATTTTACTATGTCCTCATGTGTGACATGAAAGGAACTAATGTGCTTCCAGAATCCATTGTTATTTAGTATGTTACACACTGACCCTTACCTCCGCTAGTACCTCGGCTGTCTGTTGTTCAGTTGTAGTCCACCAAGGCACCACTCCGAAGGTAATAATAGATGGAACAATAAAAGAAAGAAAAGTAGAAAAGGTCAATTTTACTGTACCTTCGCGTCAACATCAGTAAGCATTTATTCATAAACTATAAACTATGTATAAATAAACAAACGAAATCGCTGCAATAAACCAGAACGAAATCAAAACAAAACAATACATATAGAAATATCAATCATTTGTAAAGATGTAAAGAATCATTTGCAGATTAGTGCAGTATAATTTTTTTGTATAAAAGTATTGTTATAACAAGTCCTAGAAACTTTGTTGTTAAAAAAAATTGTTCAGGGAGGAAAAAACAAGAGAGATTTTTATATAATTCATGATGACCCAGTTATGAGTTCAAAGGATCCAAACTTCACCTACACTCGTGTGTATGCTCATGAATTATTAATTTTCCAGATCCTTTCTCTAAACTTTTACTAAATTAATTTTTTTTTTAAATCTCAGTCTCTAGATATTTGTGTTCCTTCTAAGATGGTAAGGATTTTTGTTCAAGGAACAGCCACCAGATGGCTCCCATCTACATTATTGGGTTCACTAATATATTGAACACTATATTTAATTAAATGTTTTGAAATTTAATTTTGAAAGATTTCTTTTTTCTTTTTTTTAATTTCTCTTACTAGGAGTAAGAGAAAGTTTTGCTATCTTGCAAATTTTCGAAACTGAAAATTCCCTTGGATACGAAAAAATGATTTTACCGAATGCTGCTGGGTGTATGTGTGTGTGATTGTATATGTGAACAAAATATCTTAAACACGAAAAATCGCAGGAGCTCAAACTTGGTAACCCGTTTAGGAACTACCCCATCCGCATCAAACACGAAGTTCTCGGACGAAATCCATCAACCGGAAGTGCGACTTTACTGATTTTTTTTCTCCGTTTTCGCGATTTTTTTCAAAAACTGCTTCAACTTTTTTTAAAAAACTTCGCATTCTATTTGCCATATAAATAACAATCACTTTAATGTGAAATATTTTCCTGGGAAAATTGATTTTTGGAGGGACTTCGTGCTTCCCTATAAAGTACCACTTCAATACGTCATGGTACTATCACCTATATAATAATAATACCGATTAGAATTATTACTAGAATTCCAAGTTTGAAGGAGATCAATTAACTGGAAGTTCGGCTTTAGAGGTTGTTGATTTTTTTTTTTTTTGAAAACGGCTACAACAATTTTCTTTAACTTTTGAATGCTGCACAGATAAAGTCTTTCCGGAAAAACTGAGTTTATGATGCGGAATTTATGGCGTTAAATTTCAAATGTTGTTTGACTTCTTTCATTGCCACTAACGCTGTCTTCTGGACTACAATGTCACTACATTGAAATGAACACTCTGAGTCCAGGTTACCGCCCTTCTATATTTATGTAAGCGCTCTGAAAAATAAATTTCCAAGTTTAAAGAAAATTCAACAATTAAACGGAGTTGTAGTTTGTACTTCAAACGGTGAACATTTCTAGAAAGTGTCTACATACTTGTGCTATTATACTTTCATTTTCCTTCATTTTATTTTAATTTTTCTAATTTTGTCTTTATCGGATTTCTCTTTTAATTTTTAACTTTATATACATATAATTTTTTATTTATTTATTTATTTTTTTTTTAATTTTTTCTTTTTCTAATTACAAGCGGTGAAGTCGTAGCTGCTGAATATGTCTGCGGACAGTGGGAGAATGAAAATAGAATAAAAATCACAACAAATACACCACAGGCAGCCAATAACTTATTATCTTTAGAAATTCTGAAAGAACGTGAAATCACAGCTTATATTCCTAATTTTCGTGTACAATGTACAGGTGTGATTAGGGAAGTCGATGTAGAATTGGACGATGATGAAATATTACTTGAGCTTATCTCTCCTTCCTCCCCTCTAGAAGTTAGACGGTTTACTAGAAAAAAATATATTAACGATAAGCAGCTCATTGAGAAACTACCTATTTGTTTTGTCACTTTTGATAGCCAGACATTGACACAATATGTATCTCTGTATGGGGCAAGGTGTAACTTGGATCCTTATATTCCTTCTATAAGGCAATGCAAAAACTGTTTGAGATTCAGGCACTCGGAGAAGCAATGCAGAAGCGGAGCAAGGTCACTTGGAGAAAATCACAAAATTAGTGAATGTACAGTGTTTGGAGCTGCATTGCCGGTATGTGTTCATTGTGGTGGCGAGCATCGGGTCAACACTAATTAGTCCCTTGGATACGACATTCACTAATCTCAACCGTTCAGATGCCTCAACTGAGTGTTGAAATGCTCTCAAAATTAGAGGACAAGTGCGCTAATTACGATCGCTTTTATACGAATGGATCAAAAAGAGCGAATGGTGTGGGATGCTCAATCTATCATCAACAGTTGGATACAATGTTGCAATACAAACTTAATCATACAGCCTCCAAAATTTACTTAATTCATATTTATTTTCTCTCAAAATTAACTGTCCAGTTAAATTAACAAAACCAAATGGGGAGTTCTGTTCATGCCTTTGACTTGTGAACATCGTCTCTCTAAAAGTTCGATAATTTACATGGTTCTAGGCTGTTAACTTAGATAAAATTTGGTGAAATTGCAGTTTAAAGTGATTTTGATAATCTGTAAAATTTTCAAAAAATTCTAACGAGCCGTTTCCGGGAAATAATTAATTTATTGTGATTACAATAGTGAAATAAAGTACGTTCATATAAACTAGTTGTAAACATTATATATATGTGATAAGAGTGGGGGCTCTTACGACATATCTGATAACAAATAACCATTATTTACTTATCTGAAAGGCACTAGTTATGGAATTACAAGAAAATAAACAACAGGAGCGACCTTTAGTAAGTGGTGGGGGTCAAGATCTTGTTAATGTTCTACTATCAAAATTAGATTCAATTTCTTTGGACGTTAATTCTATTAAAACTGATATGGCATCGATGAAAGTTGAGCATACCAATCTGATTGCAACGGTGAATTCAATTAAGGTAGATCTTACAAATAAATTTGAAATTGTTAACAAAAAGCTTAAGGAAAACTCTACACAAATATTATTGCTAAAAAAAGAAAAGAATGCCATGAAAAAAGAACTTGAAAATACATACTCTTTAATTAACGAAAATTTACAAAGCACTCAGTATAATTTCATCAGAATTCTTAATGTCCCAGTAACAGAAAATGATAACCCTATGTTAGCAGTTAAGAAAATAAGCGAAACAATAAATTTTGTTTTTAATGCTGATAAAATAGATTTCTGTTACAGAGCGAAATCACGTAACAATTACTCAGCTCCTATCTTTCTTAAATTTCTTTCTGACAATGATAAGAATAGTTTTTTGAAACAAAAACAACTAAATAAGCCAAAATTAACCACCAATTTATTCAATGATGGCAATTCACACCCAGTCTACATCAGTGAGTACATGTCACCCTTCAATAATGCCCTTTTTAAAAAAGGTAAAGAATTGAAAGACGCAGGTCATATACATTCCGTTTGGTTCAGTAGAAAAAGAGTGTGGTATCAACGTACTGTACAAAGTACTCCTACAATGGTCAAAAAGATGGATGACTACCCATCCAATTATTCTGACACGATGACGGACATCGATGGGGAACTGGACACGGATTTTTCTGAACAGTCTTTCAAAATGGGCAACAAGAGAACTAAAAAGAGGAAATCAACTTCAAATTTACAAGAAACGTTGAGGCCTTTTTTAGTATCAACCAAGAGGGGAGAAAACAAATAGAATCAAATCTGGATGAAGCAAGTTTAAATCAATCTAGTGTAAGTAACCAGAATTCAAATAAAACCTTAGGCTCTAATATAAATAACTCTTTTAAATTGTTATTTTGGAATGTTCATGGGTTCAAAAATTTTCATACACACTTTGATTCATTAATGGATTATGAGATTATTTGTTTGAGTGAAACCTGGCTGGTAGCTCCATTAACAAATCCCCCATTAATATTAAAAGAATATAATCTGTTTCATTCTAATGCATTAAAAGAAAAAAGTAAAGGTAGGCCAAGTGGGGGGCTGATGATTATCTGTCATAAACGTTTGAAAAATGTGGAAATACTCGACTGTTCGGAATGGTGGATTTTTATAAAGATTTCTACGTACCCCCTGCATACAATTATTGGTTCCGTCTATTTTAAGCCGGATTTAGATATTAACCCTGTTTTAGAGAGTTTTCTTGAAGTTTTGGAGAATATAAAAAATAATCATACTGATTACGTCTTTATAATAGGGGGTGATTTCAATTGCAGAATGGGTAATATGGATCAGAATATTAGAGAGTTTACTTCTCATTCCCGAGTATTAACACATAGAATTAGTCTCGATCATGTACATTCAAAAAGGGGTGCTACATTATTAAATTTTTTTGATGAAGAATCGTTTATTTTGCTTAACGGAAGAACAGTTAGTGATCATCCCGCACACTTTACCTACGTAGCATCAGTTGGTAAATCAATCATTGATTTAGTTTGGGCAGACATTAATAGCCTACCATATATCCGAGATTTAAAAGTACTTGAGACGATATCGAATTCTGACCACTTTCCGGTTGAGTGTTCGTTGTTACTTGATTGTCATTTGGTAACACCCCAGAAAAGTAAACCAGAAGTTCAAATTTTTGAAAAGTTAATCAAATGGAATCCCACCCTTGCCAAATCGTTTCATGACTCCATGAGTAAATCTAGGAATATAGCTTATGTCTTCGAAGACAAAAACCCGAATGATATTAACGATCATTTAATTAAAACAATGAAAGATATTGCTTTCTCACTGAATATGTTTAAAAATAGATCAGTTTGTGTTAATAATAACTATAATAGAAAATTCAAGAAGCCTTGGTTTGATTTTGATTGTTTTAATAGTAGAAAAAATCTTAGAATACTGTATAGAAATGTTAAGAAAGCTAAATATGATACTAAAATATTACATTTGTATCTTAAAGAAAAGTATACTTATAGAAACTTACTTAAAGCCAAAAAACAAGAGTATAATAACTTGATTACTTTAGAATTATCAAATTGTGCAAATATTAAGTCTTTTTGGCAAACGGTAAACAAATTAAAGTTTAAAAATATAAATGGAACTAATACAATTCCTATTAAAGAATGGGACGATTATCTCCGTCTACAATTTCCAATTAAAAATTTAGTCACTAAATATTATTTTGATGTGTGTCATCCTTTTCTAGATCAACCTATTACTAAATCTGAAATCTTACAGTCGATTATGAAATCAAAAGCAGGGAAATCGGCAGGCTTAGATGAAATATCATATGATTTTTATAAATGCTTACCTGAAAACTGGTTGTTATTTTTAGAAGTTTTGTTTAATAAAGTTTTGGTAACAGAAATAATTCCTAAGAAATGGACAGAAGTTGTTATGATTATGATGCATAAAAAAGGAGATAAGTCACTAGTTGAAAATTACAGAGGCATAGGTTTAGTTAACTGTATAGCTAAGTTGTTCACACAAATAATATTTTTCCGTATGTATGAGTTGTCGGAAATTAATAACTTTTTACCAGAAAGTCAGAATGGGTTCAGAAGGAATAGAGGGTCCTTGGATGGTGTTTTTATTTTAAACTCTATAATAAATATTCATTTTGGCCTACGAAAAAAGAATCTTTATTTGTTATTTATAGACTTTAAGCAAGCCTTTGATTCCTTAAATCACCATATTCTGTGGACTAAACTAAAGCAACTCGGATTTTTCGGTAAAATGTTCAGAATAATTCAAAAAATTTATAGCATGTGTACGGTAAGAATTAGAAGTAACAACAGTCTGACTTCTCAACTGAAAATTTCCCGAGGCGTAATTCAAGGGGAAATTTTAAGCCCGTTACTTTTCAACCTATTCATTAGCAATATGGAGGAATATTTTAGAAGCAATGGAGCCACCGGAATAAAAATCGATAATAACCACGATATTATTTCACTAGGATATGCTGATGATCTAGTTATCATGGGTGACTCATATACAGACATTAAAAAGAAGCTGGACCTACTATATCTGTATTGTATAAATAATTAATTAACGGTGAATGTTAGCAAAACAAAAATTCTAAAATTAGGTTTAGGAAGGGAACCCAAAAAACAAAGGAAATTTTATTTCAATAATCAAGAAATAGAAAAAGTAAAACAATTTGACTACTTAGGTATAACTTTTTCTCGGTCTGGGCAATTTACCGATACTGTATCTTCCTCGATCGCCAAAGCGAATGCGGCAACAGGAACAGCGATAAATATTCTTTGTAAAGGAAAATCTAACTCCTGGAAGTCTAGAACGTATTTATTTCAGTCTTTAGTGAAAAGCTGTTTACTATATTGCTGCCCTGTATGGGCATTGAGGCATGGCGATCAATTGGAAAAAGTACAAACGAATTATTATAAACGTTTACTGTGTCTCCCGCGGACCACTCCAAATCACTTAATTAGATTGGAGACTGATCAGTTAAAACTTTCATTTAATATTTTAAAATCAACTCTTCATTGGATGTTTAAAATCAGTAATTCAGCCGAAAATAGTTTTCTATATCTCTGTTTTGTGACCCTTGTAAATTATAGTGAACTTAAACCAGGGGAGATAAAATATAATTGGTTTTTACAAGCCAAGGAATGCCTGAAATGCATTCCTATGGACGATTTAGGTCCTTTACAGGAGCTGGTCAAAGTTAAGAGAAATATTAAAATAACTTTAGAAAGGTACAAAAATTATTTAATTCAAGTCGATTTAGAAAGAGTCTCAAAATCATCTTTTAATGATTTTTTGTTGAATGAAACCCAGAAATATCTTCAGAGCTCTATTCCTTTCAAATTTATCAAAATTTACGCCCAAATAAGACTTTCTGGCCCTTATCTTATCAAACTTACATTTAATAAAATTACCTATAAAATTAATCCAAAAAACCTTTGCCTTTTATGTAATTTAAACGAACCTGAAACTTTAACACATATATTTATAAAGTGTCCATTATATAAGCTATTTAGAAAACAATTAGATATAATTGTAGAAAATGATGCCAATTCAGAATTTACAAATCTGTTTTATAATACTCCTGTTGAACATATAATATATCGTATCTATAAGTTTCTTGAAAATGTATTGAAATTAAGAGCCTTTGCTCTAAATGAGTGATCAGTTATAATTTCATTTTGTTATGTGTAAGTTAATATTTATTTAATTTTATTTAGTTTATTTTAAGTTCCCGGCTTTTGGTTTTTGTGTTGTGATTAATATATTATATTAGGAAATGTTTGCCATAGTACTAAGTAGCAGAACTCCATTTGTAACAGGTTTTACCTTTGTACAAATTTGAATAAATAATAATAATAATAATTAACAAAAAATACAAGACACAGTAAATATAACCTACCTTCGTCCCTGACGCTAGGTGGATACCGCGTCATTAAGACGTTAGGTATGATGATTGATAACAAACGTTTATGGAGACAACATATTGAGCATTTGACTGAAAGATATGCAAGGAAGAAACCGTTTGTAAATAAAAAAACACGGGATCCAAAGTACAAATCAATTTAAGGAGAAAGTAATTGAAGAATGGTAATTGAAAAACTTTACAGTATCCATCAGATTGTAAAATGTTAATTTTAATTTCGTCTGCAAATAAAACGTTTATCCAGAAATCAAACTGATGATTTCTGTAAGTATAAGCGAATTGAACCAGAGTTTTTTTTATTTACAAAGGTTTCTTCCTTGCTGTCCTGGAAAAAAACGAATTTCTTTTGAGGGCTCTACGAACAGTCACAGGATTAATATTCCTTCCAACCTAAAATTCATCTCCACAGCTAAGCTTGGGGCACTTATTTTAGGATTTTCTTTCACTTTTCGTACTAGGAATCGTTCATCATAATCACTGAGCAATCTTTTATTTAAATTTCTTTCTTTATTTTCAATTCTGTACCGGTTAATAATCCTTTGTACTGTAGCATGGCTTCTATTTATTAATTTTCCAATTTCACGCAAACTTTTTCCTCTTTTCCAATTTCCAATTATGAGTTTACGAATTTCACTACTCGTGTCTTTACCTCTTCCCATTTTCACTTTTAAATTTAAATTAGACCAACCAAAAATGATTTACGTATACATTATGCACATATGTACATTATGAGATACTGTATGAATACGATGTCATTAATGTATATATTTTAATTCAATTTTGTTTTGTAATTCTTTTGTTCTTTGCTCGATTTGTTTTGTTTTATATTATCTTTTGTTCAATGCTTATTTTATAAATTCTTTCTTCTTCTTTCTTTCGTTAATTTTTTAAATTATTATTTATGTGTACTGAGATCATTTATCTTGTAGTTTCTCCCTTCTTACTATTACTGTGCATTAAGTACCAAGCGAAATTATCAACTGAAATTAAATATTTTGTTATAACACATGTATTGGAACATGTGGAAAATTCCCACATTGGGGAATGTTCCCTCATTAGGGCTAGTTCTGAGGGTCACAATAAAAAACACACACACAGACCATTTTCTAAAAACACTTTTTTGGATTCAGTGGACCTCAAAATGGATATTTTCTGTGAAAACTCGATATCGAAAATTTGACACTATTACAATACCTCCCCTTAGTAGGAGTAAGAGAAAGTAAAAAATTACAAATAAGACTGATAGGTTTGTATATCAAGTTCAGGTAGTATTCCAAGTTTGAAGAAACTCGTTGGAGGCGTTTTTGAGAAAATTGAAAAAAAAAACAACACTCAGTGAAGTTATACTTCCGGTTGTATGGAATGTTGCCCAAAACAATCGTGTCAGTTACGGTGAAAGTAATAATATTAATAATGATAGGCGCTAATGACCTGAGAAGCCTATGCGCCAGAAAAATACCCAGTATATCTCTTACTTTTTCCAACAATATATGTGTGGAATTTCACCATCACACTCATTTCTATTTGGGAATTGAAGATTTCAATTCCAATTGATGGGTGATGTTAAAGACAAAACTAAAGAAAAAGGAACTACTATAAATAAGTGATAAATTGATGTTTGTTTGTTGAAAAGAATGAGGTGTCATTGTTGGTACATTAAGTCACTTTATCACCTTATCACTTTGCTAGACTGTATTACGTCATCAACTATCACTAAAGTGATACTACACCACTATCTCTCCCACCTCACTACCGTCCACAGTCTAATGTTTATATCACTGTTGTTAGCTTTTCTTTATCACTTTTCTTTTTTTTTTTCATCTTCAGAATAGCGATGGAGCTGTTTAAGGCTGCATTTTTATCGTAATAATGGCACTGTACTTTTCTACCTCGCAACCATTGCTGTCCTAGGGAAAATAAGTTATGGAAAATTTAGAAATAATTTTTTTTTTAAACCCTTTGATTTCCCAAGTGCTTTCTAGAAATCCATAAATGTTATGGGGGAATCACAATGAAACGTCTCTTTTGGGAGAAGTATGACGACTTTCCGGTCCCTTCCATAACCCCTACACATGAAATTTTCTTGAATAAAAAGTATCCAATTTTCTTGAAAAAATGGGTCGCTGTAGTTACAGTCAATATAGACAAGATTAGTGAAACACTTAGCGTTACCCGTTTGTTCAGTAAGGTCGTACTTCCGGTCTATCGATTTTCTGCAAACTCAAAATTTTGGCAGCACATTTAATTCTAATTGACAGTGTATAGATGATAGAATCGTATAAAAAAACTGAGATGGCACTTGAGAGGAGGTGTAACATCTTCCTTCCCACCAAACTCCATCATAAAGGTATTTGCATATGACAAATTGTTTCAGATAAAAGCCATAGACCTACATGTGGTGTGTGTACAAAGTTTAAAGGAAATAGTTGGAAAACTTTCGGTTGACCGTTTTTGAACAAAATCTTATTGGTCTGGTTAGAACTTCAATGAAATATTACGTTTTGTTATTTCTGTGTTTTTCTTTTTTTGAGTTATTGTGGCTGTGATGTGATGGCAAGAAGAAGAAAGAAGATATAATTTTTAATAAATCTAAAAATAATAACTAGTGGTTGGAATTCGGAAAAGGATCCAGCCAGCCGCTATCTGCAGGTCAAGAACCGCGGCAAAACCCTTTTTTAACAGGGGTCAATATACAGTCAAGAGAACCGCGGCAAAACCCTTTCAAACAGGGTCAATATACAGTCAAGAGAACCGCCGCAAAACCCTTTTGTAATTCCTTCATACAAGGGTCAACGTACACTCAAGAGGCCACCTGGCCACCATCTGTTAACAAAGCGTCGCCACCCCGGCCAAAACAGCCTTTGTTAACTACCGACCTCCCCTAGGGTCAATATACTACGAGAGATGTCTTAGTGTGGCACGTACTTACACATCAGCCGATGTGTGAGTGATGCAAATATAAACGTCGCCCCACTGGAGTTCCAGATCAGTTAAGTACGAGTCATCAATCAGTTAAGTTCGAGTTATCAATCAGTTAAGTGCCAGTACGAAAGAAGATCGCATCAGTTCCAGATCAGAAGCACCATCACACATCGCGAGCGCGTCCCTATTTAAGGTTTTAACACTGCTTCTTTAATATTTTATATTCATTTCATAATTCTTATATTCATTTACAATTGTGCACTTAGTTTTTCTGTTTCGATACACTTTAAATTATTTGTTAAAATATAGTTTATTTTCATAAATCAGTAGTTCGTAATTCGAATACCAATTCTCTAATCTCTCTAACTAACAACACTTACTCCTCACTTCGACTTCCGGTATCCATAAAACAATACCAATACATCTGGTGGCAGCGACTAGGATCCGATCAGCGATTCCAGTAGTCTTCTAAAAACTGAGTAAGTCAAATTCTTATACATTACTAATTTATTCTGCTGATTTATTTTTTGTATTTGTTCAAATCTGTTCAATTAAATTGAACTATTTCGTGATTTTCATTTAACAATTACTATTTCTACGCAATCCCTTAAAAGGTTTTATGAAAACTAGGGGTACTAAGAAAATCCGTGCACATCCCAATAAAATTTCTGAAACCCAATCAACCAAAGCTATGGCCACATACAATATTAATGGTATTCAGATGTCTCTGGAAGAGGCAGTCCAACACCTCTTGGGAGAAAAAGAAAGATCTGCGCGTACTCTCCCGCTCAAGATAAAACTTCAATTATCGCAAGCCTAAACCTCCTGAACCAAATTCCATGTTTCGATGGGGAAACTAATACAAATATAGAATTATTCCTGGAACAAGTCCAACGATGCGTTTTTTATTTTTACTTTCTACGTACTTATGTTTAAACTCATTTTCATTTAAATTTAAATCTGTATTTTTGTTTATCTATAATATTAAAAGCATGATTAATGCTTACATCTTCCGGTATATTTTTAATTATTATTCTAGGGAAAAATCTGCGAACCTTCACAACGCGCAATTGGTTCGATAACTTAGTACTGAATATCGATATCGTTCTGCTTAATGGCCTCCACTATCACATAACCTTTACTTTTCCCTTGATTTATTTCTTAAAATTTTGAGATAACAATTTTCAAAGCAGATGGATCGATGTTTTCCTTACATGCTTTCATAACATTACCATTGATTGGCTTAATTATTACCTTAAAAACAGATTTACTAACAGTTTTTGCCTTGTATTCTGTCTTTAATGCTCCACTATAAGAAGTTTATACTGCACGGTTTGTTTCTACTATTTCCTTCTTGAAGTCTTCAAATACTCACTGCTGCACATTTACAGCATCAGAATACTTTGACGTAATTCATTTTTTAACTTTCCACTTTTTTATGTAACTTTTATTAGTTTATTCGATGCACTATTAAACACAACGTCTCTGTCACTTTACGCCACTTTGTGTTTATCTGTGCGTGTGTGAGAGTGCATGTGAACAGCATAGCTCAAAAACGAAAAAATCGTAGAAAGTTGAAACTTGATATTCCGTTTAATTGTCACCATGGGATCCGATAGTAGGTTATCTATTAAAATTCTTCGACCGGAAGTAGCATTTACTAAATAGTTTTTTTACTTTTTTGCAATTTTCTCAAAAATGGCTCCAACGATTTTCTGGAAACTTGGTATATCAACTACTGAGCTACAACTTTTATTTGTAACATTTCTTTGGGTAGTCATTTAGGGGATTTTTGGGAGAGGGATGGGGTTATGTTATTTATTTATTTATTTTTTTGTCAGAAAAAAAGATCAATACATCCTTATTGGCAAGGTCAAGTAGAATATAATTTAAAACCACATAATTGTCAAGGCAAAACTTAATTTCAAAATATTCCTGTATCTTTAATCTTAAATATAATTTAAATTCTAAAGTACTATCATAGTTGATTATACAAATCTACCATCCAAACAAAATTAATTAGAAATAAATAGATTGCCAAAATTCCGAGTTTCAAGAATATTAGTTAACCGGAAGTAATTTTTTGCTGAATAGTTTTTCAATTTTTGTGATTTCTCAATAAAAACACCGACGAATTCCATTAAATTTAGCACACTAACTATAAAATCTGTCAATCACAATATTGAAAACTGGAGTAAGAGAAAGTTGTGTGAGTGTTTCACACCAGATTTGCTTCTTTTTCGGAATCTATTTTTGAGGGGTTTTGGGTGGCATGTCAGTTAGGTTTAAATTCCGCTACAAGCTTCGTGGTTTGTGACAGAGGGCGCCCACAATGTCCATTCTTGATGACTATATACCCCTACCATCTCTTTCTTTATGGCCTGCTCAACTAAACTATTCCAATTTTAATGAAAATTTGTTAATTAAATATAAAATGCGATAAGAGAAAGTCGTGAGTGTTTCACATCAGATTTTAATCGCGTAAATGTTTGAGGTGGAATAATGCTTAAAAATGATATAAGACCAGCATTTGTGCTAACAATTTCCTCATTCGTATTTATTTTTTTACCAAACTAGTATGTAGCGAAGAATGGCATAAATAATGCACCAAAGTATTATCCTGCTAGGAAACATTCTTCTTTTCACTTAAAATGACATTAATGTAGTCAAATGGTGGGGATAATACCGAGTAGAATGGTATTAGAATAGTTAGTAGAGAGCACTCACTACTACCAATGTAAAACTAGGGCAGAAAAAAAAGGTATAAATAATTCAAAACGAATAACACTAACCCTTGTATACATAACTATGTCGAATACTAAAATGAAATATCCAGAGTTAATGCGACATAGCCATCTATATGTATATACGGCTATATACAATGGTTCACAAACGACATAATGAATGGTTGGAATTTTTTTTTATCTAGCAAGGGAAGGCCAGGGAAATATTATAGCTTAGGTTGGTAGCATTGTTGTCCTTTATAAACTAACCTAGTTTGATGTTTAATTCTTCTCACTGTTGAATTATCGTAACAAATATTTGAAATTATGAAATATTTCACCGGAACTCCATTTATAACATGACGAAAATGAAAAAAGATCTGGTGTGGAACACTCACAAGACTTTCCCTTACTGCAGTTAAAACAAACTCCAATAAATCGTATTTGAATTTAACAAGACACACATTCCATAAAACCCTCAAAAATAAATTTTTCTGTTGTGGTGGTTGGTTCCGCAGAGCTGGAAAGCATCAGAGACATTTTCCGTGGTAGCCTGCTTCATTTTGTGGTCATCGACCGGTTTCGGGCGTTCGCCCATCTTCAGGATGCGTTCTTCAGACAGTGTGCCAACACAGACTCGTACAGAGACTTAGTTTCACACTAACTCTTATAAAAAAATAAATTTTTGTAGAAATAAATTTTTCTTCAAAAAATATTTCAAATAAAGTGAAACAACTTATATCTGTGCTGTTAGTATTCCAAATTTAAAGGAAATCGTTATAATCGCACTTCCGGTTAATCAATTTTCTTTAAATTTGATATTCTAGCATTTTTTGTATTATGCCTTTACATTAGATGTAATGTGTATCTATTACAACAGATGTTGGAACCATATATTGTAGTGAAGTGATATTTTAGAGAAAGCCCCCCAAAACGTCAATTTTTCCTGAAAAAACGCTTCACGTAAACGTGATGGGCATTTATCTTTTTTGACATACGAAGTTTACATAAAATCTTTGAAACCATTTTCGAGAAAATCGCGAAAAACTGAAAACAAAAAAATACATTTAGTAAAATCGCATTTCGTGTTGAGGGATTCTGTCCAAAACCGATTTTTCGTTTTTGAGGTACATAATTTGTTCGTACTCAAAAACACACAGGCCATTCGCTAAAAACATTTTCATAGTCTAAAACAACATATTTGCAGTGAAAACTAAATTTCGAGAAAATTTGTCACGATTCAAATACTTCCTTTTACCAGCAGATAGAGAAAATAGAGAAAGTAATACTTGAATAAGTATTACTTATAATTATAAGTAATACTTATAGTTATAGCTTGTTTAAATAATAAAAAAATAGAAACCTTTTTTTCACGAACAAGTCAAACATTGAAAATGTTTATTCTTTTGTTTTAACCACTTTCAAATTGTTTCGTCAAAGTTCAACTTCAAACAGAATTCAAATAGCATTCACCAAAGCTTAATACAAATGCACACGGAGGTAACCGAAAGCAAACGGAGTAGGGTATACACAACCTGCGGGACCCAATGATGCCAACCATTGGAGCAAACAAATCCCCATGAATATTTACAAGTTTAATCAAAATGTATGAATTTCATTTAGAAAGCTCTTTGGAAAATAACTCTTCACAGTGTACCGGAGATTTTATTGGCCAAGTAAATGTGTTTTCTTTGTCCATTAGGAAGTTTTATTGATACATCAAAAATTATTATTACTTAATTTAGCTTTCTGAAAAAAAAAGAAGAACCAACGTCATAACAAGAAAATAGAAAGTTTATTTTTGGTAGGTCCAATCATATGTTGTCAAATGTCCAAAGAAAAAAAATCTGCTGTAAAAAGTCAGAAAAATGGTTGCGCCCTCTGCTGTTTCTCTGCAGCAAAAATTGTAAGGGTAGTTTAAAATTACGCCAAACTTAAAGATTCCAAAGAATCCGGCCTATTATTATAATAGGGGTGCCTAGTGGCATGGGACCTAAGCCTATATTGCTTTTATCCCCCCCGATAACCCCCAATTCAACCCCTTACATAATCTCCCCGGTAGCCTACCGGTCAGTCTACAATATCTCAAGATATCCTTCAACTCCAACTCACCCAGACAATCCTGCGAGAGTGCTACCCTCCCAAATACATGAAACCTAGTAACAACGAATCGGGGACACTGACATTAGTAGTGATACACCGTTTCCCTAACTCCATCATCACAGTTCTGTCAAATGGGACTAGACGTCCTCCCTATATTAAACAAGTGACTAGACACCCAAACGTGTCCAGTCACTACCCCAACCAAGGGGCAGGAGTTAATCCGAAACTCCCTGCTTGATTCTTTTTATAAATCTTTTAGCTTGGAGGCACCCCTGCGTGCCCCCCAGCATTTCTCCAAGACTCTCGTCTCCCAAAGACTAATCTGCTTATCGCGAAAACTCTTAGTGACGGCAAGGGCTGGCTCAGGACCACAGAATGGTAATGATGATCCTTCCCTAGCCAACTGATCGCCCTCTCATTCCCGCATGTCCGGGTATCCAATAGAGACGCACCTTCCTCCTCCGAGCCAAGGCATTGAGCCTTCTCGTACATTCTCCCACTAATTTCGAGATCCACCATGGCTTGCTCAAAGCCCTCAGTGCGGCCTGACTATCGGAGAATATCCGCACCTCTTTAATCTCTCCCTGCCACTCCCCCACAATGCGGCAGCATTCAATAATGCCCACCACCTCGGACTGGAAAACAGTGGCCAAACCTCCCAAGGCCACCGAACTCCCGCAACCATGCTCCCGCTCCTGGCAGGTCAGTCCCCTCCTGCCTAGAGCCATCTGAATAACAGCGGATAATGCCGTTACCCGCCTCCGTTAGTCTCGTAAGGGTATTATCCCCTGGATTACCAATACTAATCTCGTAATCCCTCTCAACTCCCCATTTATTGCGCCTATCATCGAGTTTAGATAGCAGAAATAGGTTTACTTGCCAAATCTCATCCTCAATCCTAATGTGATCCCCACGAAAGGTTCTCACCCATTCTCCCTTACACCTCATTCTGAAATAACCCTTCATCGCTTCACAGAGGGGTTTAGCCCCAGCAACATCTCCAGTGCCACCGTCGGCGTCGTTCTCATCGCACCGGTGATAGCCAAATAGGCCGTGCGCTGCACTCCTTGCAGCTTCTTGCTGTTCCTCTCTACCAAGGAACCAGTCCACCATGCCACTGCGGCGTAGAGTATCCTTGGCTTCACCAACTTATCATAAATCCAATGAAGGCCTCGAGGGTTAACTCCCCAGGTCTTGCCCGCTAGTCTCGTGCACTGCCAGCAAACTTTCTGTCCGACCTAAGTCACTTGCTCCAGAAAAATGTTTTAAATAAACATGACCGGTTTGTATCTGTGCAGTTATCGTTCAAAATTTCTTAAAAAGAAAATCGTTTATAATATTTTTGAGAAAATTGACAAAATATCTGATGTGAAACACTCACACGACTTTCTCTTACTCCAATTATTTTGGGGGCCCCTCAGTGAACAATGTGGGCGCCCTTTGTCTCAAGACCATGCGTCAGTTTAAATGTAAAGGTAACTGTCAGGCAATAAAAAATCCCACTAAAATCAATTTTATTTAAAAAGATGTATCAAATAGAAGCGATAGATACGATTTTATAAGTGCACTAAGCATTTCAAGTTTAAAGAAAATCGTTTCCAAGAAAGTTTAAAAAATTTCCAGTCAACCGATTTTCTCCAAATATGGAATTCCATCAATGCTTCTAATGTATATTGGTATCCTACATGTGGTAATGCCATACATTATACAGAAGTGGTACTTTGGAAGAAAGCATAAACGTTACTGTTCCCCCCAGAACTCCAAAAAAAAAGTGATTGGGTATTTATGTATGTAGATAGAATATGAATTTTAAAGAAAATCGTTGAAACCGTATTCCAGAACCACGAAAAACAGAAAAAAAACATTCAGTAAAGGCGTATTTCCAGTTGATGATTTTATCTGAAACCTTCATGACAGATGCGGTGGTGAACCTAAATAGAATACCAAGTTTAGGCTTAATGCACTTTTCGGTTTGAAGACATTCCTCCCCCCCCAACACACACACATCATATATATATATATCAGTGGGATCCGAAAGGAAGTTATCTAACAAATTTCCACAACCGAAATTTATTGAGTAGATTTTTCAGTTTTTGAGAGTTTCTCAAAAAGGGCTGCAACAATTTTTTTAAACTTTGTATATCAACAACACATATTAAGCGAGGACATATTTCTTGTATAGTACACCAGTCTATACCCTGGCAGCCATATGACTTCGCGCGGCCCAATACAACGTAGACAATCAAAAATAATTTTCATACCACCGTTGAGTTACGGGTGTCAGTCAAAGGGGAGCATTCTTCCAGATGATCCGCATCCATATCTCCGTTCTTACATAGAGGGCATGGCATCCCTATGCGATGCAGGTGTTTGTTCAATAATCATGCCCGGTAGCAGCTCGGAAACATGCTACAACCACATCCCTCGACAAATCAGGTGGGAGCCTTTAAGCTTCTCCCAACGCTTACCTCCTGCTTGATGGAACTGTTTATCTTCATTATGCTTTTTGAAGTAGCTGTGGATGATCCTTTTCGCCGACTGGAACGTCAGGCTTAAGTCTGGCTGAGCTATGATGATCCTTCTCGGGCCAGCCGCCCGCCTCGTCGTTTCCAGTGGACCGAAGAGGCTAGGGATCCTCTGGAAAACTTATTACTCATTGTTAAATTCAAATTAATCTATTATCGAAATCCAGAGCAAGTGCGCACACGACCACAAACATTTGTTTAGGAAATTTTGGGAAATGTGTGACTTTAGTTTCAAATGTTATTTGGGGTATGATCTAGGCACTGTCTTCAGGGTAACTAATTCTGAGTAAAAATTTCAAGTATAAAGAACAATTTGTCAAATTTTATACATTATTAACAGCAGGAGAAGCATAATTATCAGTAGAAAAGAAGCTGACTTAAATAACAGCTTTCAGATCGATAGAATACTTCTGCTAAACGGATGGAACTGGTTGTTAATGAAAACAAAGCCAAGTTTATGGTTATGGGTGATGATCAAGATGTTTCGTAGATGATAGAAAATAGATGATCGTAGATTTAAAAAGGTCCAAGGCTTTAAGTGATGGTGTGAGAATGATGATCGTTGCACGTAGAAAGTTCTTCAAATGACGTTTAAATGAAAGTGAATTGGCGGTCAGGCACCCTTTTTAAGCGGGCACCCTTCTCTCTTTAACTTTCCAATTCCCACATACTTCTCCCGAGATTGCACTCTTGAGAGCTAGAGGTAGAAGACACGTCGATACATTACAAAAGGATATTATGAAAATTTTCTGGATAGGAATGAATCCAGATTAATAGACCTCCACGGGCAGGACAAGTGCAGAGGATGCCTGAGGATTGTATCCCCCCCAAATATTAAATTATAAACCAGTCGGGTAAAAGAAGAGTCCGCCAGACCGATGAAGACACCGATAGTTGTGCCAGGAAGGGAAGAGTGCTGCTATGTTGGGTGCAGGCACGATAGTAATTGCAAACCATGGATCGGGATGGTTGAGGATAGTTTTTTTATTTTGGAGGGCTGAAGAGCCGAGAATGTATGTATCTAGTTAGTATGTATCTAGTATGTATGTATCTAGTAAGTATGTATGTTGTATGTAACAGCAGAAAGAGAAAGTTCATGTAAATGTTTTCAATACAGATTTCTTTAAGTCAGCAGACTGAAAAAACAACTTTTTCTGGTAGAAATTCAATTTCGTAAAGTCACGATCGTAACAATACAACATTTTCTTCCAGTAGTAAGAGAAAGTAAGAATGGTGTAAATTAATAAAACAGCAATAAAAAGAGAGAAAACCCATGTTTGATAAAAATTTTCTATGCTATAAAATTACGATCTTCTTGTGTTTGTAGAAGTGCAACAACTTTATTACCTAGTGTTGCTGCTATGACAAGATTTTCTCCATATAAAACCGTTTCACAAAGTGTAGTATGGAGAAAGAGAGAGTGAGGGGAGGCGGCGGCCGCATGACAAGCTGTACGAGATGTAATTAGTTGTGGATAACAACACGGTCGCCAGAGTGTGCTCTTCTAATCCTATATAACGACGGTAGACGCAATTTTCAGTGTGTGTGTGTGTGTGTGTGTGTGTGTGTGAACTGACAACCACTGCCACAGCTGACTTTGCTATATAAAAGGTCTACCTAATATACTCTTAACTATTCTTTGTAAAGATTACAAATATGTTTTCCCTCTATTAAGGTTTTTTTTCTTTAATCACACAAAAGAGCTGAATTTATTGCTTTAAACTGACTGTTGTCTTGCCTGGCCCAGCACATTGTGTAAATTAAACAACTGTCAAATCGTTAGTTTCTCTTCGTATTCAATGCTAATTAACTAAAAATTTTGATATTTTATTTAAAGGAAGATTAGCCTTTATATTTAAAGGAGTTTTCGTTCTATAGTTCCTTTAGTAACGGATGGCTCTTCACAATCAAATATCCATTGCATCATAAGTCTAGGTTCTGTGGGGGTTGGTTTTTAAAGCTTACGCCACAGAGAACACTATGGGCCTATTATGGCACCCACAAACAAAAGTACCCTTTCAGTACTGTTTATTTGATTAGGTTTAGGAGTCTGGAGAGAGCTCCTGGGTAGTAAAGGTTCAGTTTCTCCAATTTATGGAGGAGAACCTGTTAAGTCTAAAGCGCCCAGTGAGGAGTTCTTTAGTGATTCGTATAGTCGCATGCCCTTGTTGAAATAATTCTGTAGTAAGCCTGGGTGAATAGACTTAAACTTTTTCGCCTGCCTCTGGTCTGGGGTTTTTACCACCATTTTTGTAATCTTTTGTGCACCCATTCTGTGATAGGCATTTTGCACTGCCACAGAAGGGTTTTGGTTCCTATGGAAGCCTTCGGGGCAAAGCGATCTGCCGCCCCGTTGCCTTACACCCTGAATGCCCGGGAATACCCAGACTAGAAAAAACTTTTTTGCACTGTTAATTTCCATGAGGTAACCCAAGTAACCCCCACCCCAGTTTCGAAGTTTCTGAAGTTGTCACATCTCGGATTACCCCAGTAAAGATCGCTCCCAACTCATCTTCAATCCAGGACTGTCCATGTACTACATAGAATTGCCTAATTTCAGCCGCCCAATTTTAGAACTTTGAAGGGCTTGTCGAAGCTGTAGTTAAGAGCCATTATATCGAGGACAGGTGGAAAATTGTATCCAGATGCAGCTCTTCGCATAGTTTGGATATGTTTTGATATGCCTAGAACGGATAGGAGCTTGCTTGTTTAATAATCTAACAGCCACTGCTCTGGTTACACCTTGGATATAAATGTGGATAGAAAGAAGATTCCATGAAATCTATATTTATGGAAGTAGTAATCTGTAAAAGTGGAGGACCATGGTGATGAGAGTTTAACTGTTTGTAGGTTCCGCATTTTATGGATACGCTAAACCCGAATAGTTGACAATCACTGAATAGAGTTCTGTATATTTTAGATGTATTATATGGTTGTTGAAGATATCAGTAAAAGTACTAATACAACGCTAGGAATACTTTTATGATTCCTGAAGAAAGGGCTGCTCCGATCCCCGGTGAAAGTATGATTCGAATAGGTGTTAGTGCGGTGGAACGACTTCGAACTAGGCCAGAACTTGGAACTTGGGGCAAGACTTGCCCCACAATATATATAATTCTACAAGCCTGTAAGGCAACCAGCATTCTATTTAATGCCTTTAATCTGTTGCCCTGTATTTACAGCCGTTTTTGTTACTGTCCTATACAGTTCTGCACTTATTCAATAAATAATTGTGTCAAAATATGTTAACTATTCAGTAAGATAGTCTTCACAGTAATTACCACAATCAATACGTTTCTAGTGAAACACAAGCTACATCAGGTGACAGCTATTTCCCGCTATCAGCTGTTCTACCTAGAATGGGGACCAAAGTTCTCCATGAAGCAATATGCCATGCTCTCTTCTTAGCAATCGGAGAGAAGCAGTATTTTTCTATATCAGAATTAGAATCTACAGCAAGCTTCCAAGACAAAAGTGTTCTATTTTACTCTATTACCCGCTAGTTCTCTCTCTATCCTATCTCTTTTAGTATATCTTTAAACATTTCGTGTATTTCAATGCAATATATTGTTAAACTGTGTTAAAAGAATGAGTTAGTCTATTTCCATCACTAAAACCAGCACATTTCCTATAATTACAATAAGAGTAGACTCAGCAAACAATACCCTGATCATCTATTTCAATAAGATGTTAAACGATCTTTAAAATGATTTTTTTTATCCAAAGTTTTAAACGCCAAACCTTCTCCTATCCGTTCAGTTAAGTAAAGACCAAACGATGCTAAACTTTGTTCCCTTTATTCGTTACCAGGGGAACGTTTGTCTGTCAGACTTACTCTTTACAATGGTTCAGTTAAAAGTTACTAAATAAGTATTAAAAGAGTTGCCACGTCAAACTAAGCTGCTCTTTTATACACACCTTATTGTTACTACGCTTTTCTACACTTACACTTTACTACGCTTCCTGATGCAACTTTCTTTTCTATAAGCTTCCCAAAAGTTAGAAAGTTTTTTAGTTTCTACTTTGTTTTAGGTACTAAAGTTTTCAAGATTAATTTCGTTTGGTAATTAAAGTTTTTAAATTTAATACAAACTCATTAAGTTGTAGATAAATCTTATTAAAATTTTCTCTTTATCCGAACTAGCTATGATATCCTTCCTTGACGGGTATTTTTTTTAATTTCTCTTACTGCAATAAGTCGAAATGTAAGTTTTGATGTCTGCTGTGTCTGCTATGTCTGCTATGTTTGCTGTGTACGAAAATATGAGAAAGCAATGTCTCATACCACAACTCTAATATATAACGCTTCTTCTTTGTGATTTATACGTTTAATTGCACTAATAATTAGTTCGATTCCTTTTTTTTATGCTGTTGTGAGAAACTAGCTGATACGTAGATTTATATCTTTATACTTCTCTTTCAATACTTTGTGAAATGCGCCACCTACATAAAATTAAGGACTCTACAATCAACAGGTTAAAACTCCTAGTCTAAGAAAAGTTTTTTAACCGAATATTGTGAATTCCTTTGGGAAAATTTTGTGAAAATTGTGAACAATTTCATTTTGTTCTGCATGTGGATGGTCCGCAATGCTTGGTCCAGATGTTATGACATCTGGTATTTTATCCGTCGTAGCATGCGTATTCCTTTTTTTCCTGACCGCTTTCGGATTTTCATCCATCGTCAAAGCAAATTTATTAAGTTCATGTGGAGTGTTCACTTCAACGCAATATTTCTGTTACACTCGACACTTGTTGGTTTGTTGATTTTTGTATATATATGTCAACCAACAAGTGTGAGTGTAGCAGAAACATTACGTTGAAGTGAACCCTCTACACGAACTTGGTGAATTTACTCTGACAATGGATGAAAATCCGAAACCGGTCAGGAACAATATAAATATGCACGCTGCGACGGATAAAATACCAGATATAAATTTGTCAATTACAAGCTTGTAAGCTGCAGTAAGAGTAAGTTTAATGAGGGTTCCCCACCAGATTTTTTTCTTTCTCTTACTGCACGATAAAGAATAATTGTGATTGTGTAAAATTTTTGAAATTTTAACCGGAAATACATATTTTGAGATATAGCGAGTGCGAGAAAAAAAAGTGTCTGCGAACGGACTCTGAGTTTTGTGTACAAAACAAAATGACTCAGAGATGAAAATCGCTGACAGCTACAACTTTTTATCCGTTTAAGTACCAAAATCGCATCCCACTCTCTCCGGACCAAATCTATTTTCTGAAACTGATTTTTCGACTTTACTGATTTTTTTTGTTTTTATTTTCATGCGATTTTCTCGAAAACTTTTAGGGGGTTCTGGGGACCTGTCAGGTATGTGAAACCGCTACTTTATACATCAGGCTATTTTATTGTAATATCATCTGAAAAGAATTCAGTACACTCCCCTAATTGTTATATTCAGATATACATGATAACCCCTACCACCTTTTTTATGGTAAACCCATTTAAACGTTGAACAAACAAATTTTTCCCGGAAAACTGACTCAAGCAAAAGTGATTAAGTTTTAAGTGTGTTTATGCAGTTTAACTTTTGCGTCAGATTTAGAACCTAAACGTAATATTAAGTTTGGGCTTCCTGCACTTTTCGTTTTTAAGATATTTTTTTTAAACTCGCGCACACACACACACACAGACCATTCCTAAAAAAAATTGTTCGATACCATGGCATCTTAAAACAAGTATTTCCGGTGTAACTCAATTTCGAGCATTTGATAGGATCGCATTACTTCCTCTCACTAAGAGGAGTAAGAGAAAACTCCCAAGTCATAAATGGCGGTCACCTTCAATTGCAACATTTTTCCATGAAGTCCTAGCGAAGCTGCAATATTAAGGTCTTCTCGATACAGCACACTGTATGAGTAGATGTTTATTACCGGTTCTAGGGCCATTTTTTTTGAGCCCCAGGCACTTATGAATTTACGCCCGAAGGCAGGGGTCTGGCGCGCGGCTACAAAATTACGATGAGACCCCCATCTGATTTTATAACCAGGGAAAAAAAATATTTTTGAGCCGGGAGATGGCATGCGAGACATGCGGCTACGTTTTGAAAAATCTAGCTTGAAAACAATCTAAGGTAAAAAGAATATTTTTGAGCCGGGAGATGGGCATGCCTGACCTGCGGCTACGTTTTGAAAAATCTAGCTTGAAAACAATCTAAGGTAAAAAGAATATTTTTGAGCCGGGAGATGGGCATGCCTGACCTGCGGCTATGTTTTATAATATTTAGCTTGAAAACAGTCTAAGGTAAAAAAAATATTTTTGAGCCGGGAGATGGGCATGCCTGACCTGCGGCTATGTTTTATAATATTTAGCTTGAAACATTTTAAGGACTTTAATAATGTTTTTGAGCCGTGAACTGTCATCCAAGTCGAGGGCTACTATTTTATAATATTTAGCTAAGGACTTTAATATTTTTTTGATATTCAATACTTTGTGTATTTTTATGTATTTAATTCTGTTGTCAATAAGGTAGTCATAATAAAACAATTATTTCAAAAAGAAAACTTGTTTATTTTATGTTTATCTTACAAATCGGTTCTATATAAATTATTTATTATGTTTTGTTTTCATAATTACATCAAGAAAATTACAATGGTAAATTTCATCCAAGTCTCTAATAATATTATAATATGAATGACCGATAAGGCTACATATGCAAGTGTCAGGTCCTACTTTACACTTTGGGTTTGACCAAACACAATCTATATAATGGAAAGGTTTATGCTTGCTTTTTCTAATATAATCTTTAGAATAATTTTCCAATTCTTTCATACGATTGTATATTCTCATGAACTTAACTGCAACGGCTCCATCTTTTCCTAAGGTAATTTTGGAGAAATCTTGAAGAAATTGTTGGTAGAAAGGGTGTGATGTAACGTAAGTCCACTCCTCCATTTCTTTTATATTGTAACAGCTTGCTAATACAAACACAACTAATCTCTTGTTGGATGTGTTGCGTTAAAGTATATATTAGTTTTGTGTTAAAGTATATATTTCATATAATAACAGTATGGGCTTTCCTTTTAATGCAATGTACAAGGACAATCGGTTACCATATTTAAATCTAATACAAGATTACAATACACACATGCTATTGTATCTTTCTTAATATAAACAAATCCATTAAAAGCTAACACATCTCTACTTACACAGTTGTAATTATTACATCTAGTAAAAGTATTTAGTCTAGGTTGAGAGTTGAAAAGATCTAATTTAAATTTGTTAATGTTTGCCCAAGAGGCCAATCTATACACATATTAAAGTGAACAAATATACTTAGTATTATTATGAAAATTACACTTAAAATGATTTACTGTGGGCAATGTTTTTATTGGGGGACACCCAAAATCTTGTAAATCATATACAGGTTTATTCAGTTTCTTTTCTAAAAATAAACACTTTTCCAATCCTTTAGAAAACAAATACGTACAACCTAAAGTGTACCTCTGTAAAATGGGGTCCAACTGTTCGTAATCTAAATCACCATCATCTTGTGCAATTCCATGATGATTGTTCATTAACCATCGGTTAGGAGCACTGGATAAGTTGTTAGCATTGTTGGGCAATTTAAACATCCAACATCCCAAGATGCTTAAGTTTGTGTCAGCAATGGCCATCTCACGAACAATAAACGTATCATCATCATCAAAACTTTTCCTTTTTTGATATCCCTGCAAGTCAATTATTAGAGGATGCATGATGGTGGTGGCACACATACAGTGTATGAATGTGAACTAAATCCTATTAGTATGTTTCCTTGCATTTATATATACACCCCTCTAGAAATATGGTTTAGTACGTGCATGCGCATGTGATGATGAAATTGAAGAAACAGCGTCTAGTTTTACCCGTTCTAAATAATGATTCAAACCTGGAAAAAAGAAGTTTATTTAGACATAGTGCACTTTTCCCCAACATCATTCGTTGTTTAATATGCGGACCAAGTAATTGTGGCAAAACCAATTTGTTATTAACCTTACTTATTCAAAAGAATGGCTTACGTTTTAAAAATTTATACATTTATATTAAATCACTAAATCAACCAAAATATGAATATTTAAGTCAAGTGATGAAACATGTTCCCAAAATTGGTTATTATAGATATAGTGATATGGACGATATAATTAGTCCACAAGATGTTAAACCTAATTCTGTAATAGTGTTTGATGATTGTGGTTTAGATAGTCAAAATGGGATTAGTGAATTCTTCACCAGAGGTAGACATCAAAATGTGGATACATTCTACCTAATACAAACCTATGCATACGCCAAGAAACATATGCTGCGCGATAATACAAATGTAATCATCGCCTTTAAAATGGATGATTTAAACTTGAAACACATTTATGATGATCATGTTAACGTGGATATGAGTTGGAACAAATTTAGAGAGTTATGCAGTCTGTGTTGGGATGGTAAATATGGGTTTTTAGTGATTGATAAGGATAAACCGTTAAATGATGGAAGATATCGTAAAAGCTTTGATATGTATATTGTGGACATTTAGATTTCTCCGTAGTCTCAAGATGGAACGTGCAGTGAAAACAACAAGAAATATTGTAAAAGCTGTTAAATCGTTAAAACGCAAATATAAAGCCTTAAAACATCAAGAACAAGAACAAGAGAGTCTGATTAAAAAACAGTTGAAGCCAGTTATAGAACCTTTAGAAGAAATAAGTAGACACGCTAGGAAAAAGCCTAAAATAGATGATGATGAGGATGGTAGCATAATTAAACAAGAAGAAGAAGAAGACGAGGATGATAGCATAAGTAAACAAGAAGAAGAAGACGAAGAAGAAGAAGAAGAGGAGGAAGATTATGAAATGGTAAAATCTTATATAAGCTTAAAGAAATCAGCACGCGATTTACAATATGGTATAAAATTTACTCATTCTGGAAAAATGACAATAGGTAATAAACAAATTTCCATAAATAATAATAATGATTTCATTATTGATAAACATAGATTTAAGGGAACAAAGGGGTTGTATGAATTACTGTTTAAAACAGACCCCAAACATTATAACGATAGTGATTTAAAATCATACAAAGAAATTCTGTTATTATCAAACGCTCATAGAAGACATTATAGTGAAGAGAAACCAATTAATGCTAATCGAGGGAAAAAATATACTTTAATCATATCAAAATTGTTCCCATTCTCAGTAACACCTAGCAAAAAAGGCTATGGATTCATGAAAAATGATGATGTAGTCTACGAATACTACAACGATCCTAATGAATTGGTGGACAGATTAAAATTATGTCTAGCCTCGGAACAAAGTGGAAATAATAGTTTAGGAAATGAAATAATTTCAATTATAAGTGAGCTGAAGGAAGATGGTTACATCAGTTAAGTGGAACAGTGCAAATAGAGGACATGTCAATCGATAAATTTGGAAGATCTTCAGAAATACATCATCATCAAGATTTGTATGATATTTATAATATTGACAATGATACATATGTAGACTTCAAACATAAAACAATAACAGGAGTTAATACGCCTAAAAAAGGATTGGACGTTGTGAATAAAGAATATTTGGAAAAGTTTATTCTTAAAGAAAATATCGTCACTAAATCATATCTTCAAGAATACATCGACGTTTATGACAGTAAAAGAGTGGAAAATGAAAGGAACCTTTTGCATCAGATATTTGCTACGATTAGAAATAGAATAAGTGAATGGCCTGAACATATGAATATGACAACACAAATGCTTAGAGACCTTCTTCAGTATCCATGAAAACATGTCTACGATAAAAAAGGAAATAGTTGATGAGTTAATGGCACCTGCTAGAATTCTATTTAAAAGGAGAAAAACTGTACTAAAAGGAATTGATGACTTGTGGCAAATCGATTTACTACATGTTAAGCAGTATGCAAAGTATAATAAAAACAATACTTTCATTTTAACCGTAATTGATTGGTTTTCCAAATATGCTTGGGCTGTGCCAGTGAAGACAAAAAACGCTAATGATGTTACCAATGCTATGAACAAGATATTCCAACAATCTGGAAGAGTGCCTAAAAATATTCAATCCGATAGGGGTTTAGAATTTTATAATTCCAAATTTCAACAGCTTATGAAAAAACATAACATAAATCATTATAGTACTTATTCATCGATAAAAGCATCAATAGTGGAACGATTCAATAGATCATTACTTGGTAGAATTTATAAACAGTTTCATTACAATGGTTCGTATAAATATTTAAATATATTATCATCAATTGTCGATGAATACAATAATACAATTCACTCTGCAATTAAAATGAAACCAGTTGAAGTTAATAAAGGAAATGAAAAAAGTATATTGAAAAATATTTTATTAAAACAAAAGAGCAGCAGCAGCAAGAAACCTCTAAATGTTGGCACAGCTGTTAGGATATCGAAGATTAAAAATGTATTTGCCAAAGGCTATACTGCTAACTGGTCTACGGAAATTTTCTACATTTATAGTGTGCATAATACAGAACCAACTACTTACACTTTACAAGATGAAAATAACCAAATTATTCAAGGTAAATGGTATCGTGAAAAATTATCTCCTGTCAAACATGATAAAGTCTATTTAATTGAAAAAATACTGCAAAGAAAACATGATAAAGTGTTGGTAAAGTATTTAGGAATGAACAGTAAAGGATGGATCAAAAAACAAGACTTGGTATAGTGAAAAAAAACATTTATTGTTGTGTTTCATGTAATACATTATTGTGTTTGTTAATATCTATATTAACACAATTATCATTTTCAGTATTATGTACTTCATCTGTAAAATACATAGTATTTTCCAATGTTATTATTAGCATTAAGTTAAGTAAATAATTGTTAATTATCCAAGCATTATGTATAATTGACATTATTTGGTTTTTATTTAAATATATTTCTTTAATTATCACATCTGGTGTTGTTGTTATTGTTTCCTTAAGTGTTAACACTTTTCCTTTTTTATGCGTAAGATACATGGAGAGGGTGCTGTCTTCCATAAGCATCGTCACATCTGCATTTATATTTTTCGTCCTCCCAAAATATGAAACGATCTCACCAAATTTCTGCTGTAGATGATGCCAATGAACGAGTGTTAAATTGATTCCAACACGTCTCTTTACTATTTGCACCACAACGTTATAATTATCACCATTATGTTTTGTTAGCCCCACTAACAGTTTGAAACTTCTTTTAAACTGTAAAAGAGATGTGGAATAAGGAAGAGCGTCACTCATGTTTATTGTATAATGTTTTCAATCAGACTGATTAAAAAAATGATTTGGTGATCAACTAGTTCAGTAAGATACCGCCAGTGGCGCGAGTGAGGGATAGTTGGTCCAAATTCAATCTACAATTAGATGATGAAATGCTGACAAGTGTCAGTATGGCTAGAGTAGTTGGAAGAGGTGTTATCGACTCTGCAATCAATAAACTTCCTTTTGAATTACATCTCCCTGGTTATAGATTTTGCGGCCCTGGAACTAAATTACAACAAAGAATAAATCAAAGCGGTATAAATCCATTAGATGATGCTTGTAAAGCTCATGATATTGCATATTCACAAAATTTAGAAGCAAGACATAAAGCCGATCAAATATTGGAACAAGAAGCTTGGAAAAGACTCCTAGCTAAAGATTCTTCGCTCGCAGAGAAAACCAGTGCATTGTTGGTAGGAAATATAATGAAAGCTAAAGTTAAATATGGAGCTGGCAAAAAGCGACATCGTCCTTCATTTAATCAATTATTAAAAGCAGCAGCAGTTGGAAAAAAGAATAATAGCGGTGATGTGTTGAAATCGGTTAAATGTGCTTTGAAAAAAGCTAAAGATTACCTAAAAACAAAACCAAATAATCATATTAAAGCACCATTCCATTGAGGAAGAAACCATGGGTAGGAGGCGTACTACCGCTAATTCCAATACTTGCAGGCCTGTCGGCGTTAGGTTCATTGGCTGGAGGTGCGGCAACCATAGTGAGAACAGTAAAAGACATAGATCAAGCGAAAAAAACTCTTCAAGAACAAAAAAGACACATTATGGTTACGGAAGGACATAAGGTTGGGCAAGGACTCTACCTGAAACCGTATGGAAAAGGTTTAGGCCTTTATCTAAAACCTTACAACAGAAATTAAATCTACCAAATCGGGCACTTACAAATTATGATATAACTAAGGTTGCCAACAAATATTTACCGCATTTCCGGGGCGTATTCATGAGAGATAATCTACCATCACGTCCTAGGACTCAAGAACAAGGTATAATCAATTTGGATTCTTCAAAGAATACTGGTACTCATTGGACAGCATATTCTAAAAAGGGAAATAAAGTGTTCTATTTTGATAGTTTTGGTAATTTAAAACAGCCTAAAGAATTGTTAAAGTATTTAAAACAGTGTGACATCTATTATAATAGAGAACGCTATCAAAAGCGAAACCCTTGGAACTGTGGCCATTTATCTTTACAGTTTCTGCTGAGAGAGCAAGCGGCAAACAATGTCTAGCTATTCTTTTCTTTTAACTGGTTTTGATTCTGTATTGCATGCATCCATATTTCCACCATTGGAATTGGATGCAAATAGAAATTATAGTGTTGGACTATTACGACTAGAAACGTACAATTCAATACCAATGTGGAGGCTGGAGTGAACAATAAATTCCATTTCAATTTCGATAATAAATTATATGTTATAGAAATGCCAACTGGTACGTATGAAATTGGTGCTATTGAAAGATATCTTAGAACGCTGTTGTTGAACAAAAATAAGTCGCTTGTGTTGCATTTAATGCCAAATCACAATACGTTAAAGACTTAGCTTAAAACAACATTTGAAGTGGATTTTACACAACCCCACAGTATTGGGCCACTATTGGGGTTCAATAAAGTGATTTTACCACCGAACAAAACACACATCTCCAACAATATTATAGATATAAATCCGGTGAATGCGATCAGTGTTGAGTGTAACATTGTAAGTGGATCATATAATAATGGAAACCCAAGTCACACTTTACACACATTTTCACCATTAGTGGCAGCAGGTTATAAAATAGTGGAAACTCCATCACCAGTTATTTACCTACCCATTAATACAAATTATATCGACAATATCAGTGTAAGATTGGTAGATCAAGCCGGACGTTTGATATCCTTCAGAAAGGAAAGAATTACAATTTGTCTACATATAAAGGAAGGATAATGGGTGTTGATTTTAACAACATTTTTTCTTCTTCTTCTTTGGGCAATAATTTTATACTTAAAGCAAAACAAGGAAAAAGTAACATCAGTGCTAAAGCAGAAAGTGAACAACAACGACGTCGACCTTTATCAATAAGCAACGTCAAGTTTTTAAAATCAATAGGATACAAAGTGCACAGATATGGATCACATATTAAACATTAATCAAGAGGTTACTTTCAACGACAATATTGAAAGCTATGAGTATCATTCGTACACGCCATTTAACTCATCAGGCCTCTCAAATAATGATGAAATTCGCATCACCATGTTCCAAACTGATGTGTACACATTACCAAGTGAAAGTTATCTGTTCATCGAAGGCAAGTTGGAGAAAGGCGAAGCTGAAAATGCTACTTATGCCAAACTAATAAACAATGCTTTTGCATTTCTATTTGATGAAATTAGATTTGAAATCAATTCAGTGGAAGTTGATAGTGTTAGAAATGTTGGTATTGCTAGCACATTGAAAATATATGCATGCTTTTTCCCCTCTCAAATTAGAGCTTTTGAAAATGCTGGAATTGTTGACCCAAATGAGGCTAACACATCAACTATAGTTAATGCAGACCAGCGTTTCAACGTTTGTCTACCACTTAGATATCTATTAAATTTCTTTGAAGATTATAAGAAAATATTGGTAAATGTGAAACAAGAATTAATATTAAAAAGATCCAGAAGTGATTTGGATGCTCTTGTTGGTGATGCAGTGACGGCTAAAGATTGTACTATTACATTGGAGAAAGTTGTTTGGAATATTCCACATATTAAGCTATCAGACCAGGCGAAACTACATATTTATAAAATTATCGAGAGTGGTAAGCCGATACCGCTAGCTTTTAGATCCTTAGAATTACATGAATATCCGAATTTACCTACAACTAATAAAATCACTTGGCATGTGAAAACATCAAATCAATTAAACAAACCAAGATATGTGATTTTAGCCTTTCAAACCGACAGAAAAGATAATAAGGCACAGAACAAATCTATTTTTGATCCTGCTGATCTACGAAACGTTAAGCTTTATTTAAACGATTACAAGTATCCGTACAACGATATGCATTTGAATTTCGAAGAGGGTAAAATTTCACCATTATTTGAAGAATATGTTAGATTTCGTCAAGAATACTATGGAATGACAAGAATCGAGTCGTTATTTGACAGAAAAGGATTTGCTCAAACACTCTTTGTGGTAATTAATTGTGCAAGACAGCCGGATAGGTTAAATACATCTGAGTTGACATTCACATACACATTGAAACTAATAGACCAATTCCACAAAAAACAAATGCTTTTTGTTTAATAATTCATGATACGCTTATGGAATATACACCATTGAATGGTTTAGTACGTAGATATTAGTAAAATGTATTTAAAATAGCTAGAACGTAATATTATTATAATTGGTTTTTTGCTATATTAAAATATTTTATAAATTATGAGAAATGTATAAATTATAATTGGGTTTTTTTAAAATATTATTTTGTCATAATATGTTATTTTTATAAGATATAATAAATTATCGTTCTAAAATGAGTTGTTTTTTTTGAACCCCAAGACCGGATATTCTTATTGCGTTAGTACGACTAACTCTATCTTATTATGTGTTAAAATTATGTCAATAAATTTTTTAATCTTATTTTTAAAATAAAAAATTATTATTATTATAGAAATGTGCGTACTACTAATGGTGTTAAAATTATATCAAATAAATTTTTTAATCTTATTTTTAAAATAAAAAATTATTATTATTATTATTATAGAAATGTGCGTACTACTAATGGTGTTAAAATTATATCAAATAAATTCATAATCTTATTTTTTTAAATATAAAAGTATTATGATTAATCAGCCGACAAAGGCGGTATATAGAAACATACCTTATCGCAACAGTATAATATGATTCACCGACTTTATTATTTTATATTTTATCTACACACAGGATGTACTCAGCTTCGCCGCCTTTTATCTTATTATGTGTCAATACAATTTTTAATCTTTTTATATATATATATATACACCAGATGTTTATTACTCAGCTTTGTATTTCTAACAAGTGGTGGGGCCTCATATAACAGTATAAATAGTGGAGTAATGTACATTACATCTTCAGCTTCATTCGTCTTCACAACACTCAGGGTAAGTTTAATTTCTATTTTTTCAAATCCAATTAAGTCCTATGTCTAGAAGGAGACCCTCTGATTCTCTTCGGAGCTCAGAGGAACCGACTAGTTAGCTATTCTTCTCAAATCCAATTAAGTCCTCGCACCATATCTATGTGTAAGTGGCTAGAAGGAGACCCTCTGATTCTCTTCGGAGCTCAGAGGAACCGACTAGTTCGCTATCCAGATGCGGATGTTCTGACGAACGTGTGTAAGCTAGGGCGCTCGGCAAAGTTCCAATCAGCCCCGATAAAATGCTGCACAAGTAGGCTAAGTTCATCCCGAATCCGCTTTGCGGTCGCTGGATGCGGTACAATCAGGCAGGTGCATAGGATGATGGATTTTTTTTTGTTTTTACATGGGCATAGGATGATGGATTTTACGTGTAAAAACTATAAGTATAACTATATTTCAGCTAAAATAATGTCTACAATTATTTTGAAGAAGCTGTTGGAACGATCACCATCCATTATTTATAAACGTATTGGAGATTTGGAAGAAAACAAATCATATCCAATTGCGGCGTTTAAGAAGGTGGAACATACCAAGTTCGGTCCTGGTCTGACAGCAGTGCTCCATGACCAAGAAATTCTAATAAGAGTGTCCCTTCCTAAACATTTGTAGAAGCGTTGAGCGATGAAGATATTCTCACTTATGAAGGTATGTAGAGCAACACATATTTTATTCTATTTCCCCCCTTAGCATGTAATATATTTTAGTTTTTATTTTAAGATGGTGATCTTGCGTTAATATATAAAGGAGCAAGGGGCAACTTTAACAATATAGAATTTACCCCGTCATATAAACCAGGGGTTCCTTCCAGAAGCAAGAAGGCTAAAAAGACACAAACGGACCAAGATTAAATTTTTTCTGTGTAAGTTTTTACATTATGTCATCTCTATCTTGTGTTAAGTGTGGAAAGAGTTTTTCCAAACCATATAATTTAAGGAGGCATGCTTTAACATGCTTACAAAAAACATGTCCTTACTGTGGCAATATATTTCGCACATTGGTGAAATTCTTAATACACATCTCCTCGTTTTGTATTAAATGTGAGGATTGCAACATAGTATTTGACAAAAAATCCCTCTTTCTAAAACATACTTGCCAAAACACACCCCATTCATCTTCACACATTATGACAGACAATGACAAGAAAGTGTTCAATAAAAAGAAATATCGTATGTTATCGGTTCCTCTACAAGATGGTATAGTAGTTACGGCATTAAATAAATCAGCCCAAAATATTTGTATAAAAAATGTTGACAATATAAAAGACCCGTTGCTATTTTTACAAGAGAAACACAACACACTTCTACAGTTGTTGAGTAAAGCTAAGGAAGAGTTACTAGTTTTCAAATCATCCATTCTATTGGAATGTGTTTACAGTCGGTATAGGAATTCTGATCTTGAACAGTTTGCCGATGCCAATTTTAAAACTTCCATAGAAGTTATTGACGCTAGTTGCAATTTAATTCACTACCTCCGAAGAGTTTTTGCAAAACTTGTGAGCGAGATTGAAGAATTTGAAACTAGCGGATCAAACTGGAAACTGGATTCTATTGATAGCATTGTCATTAGAATTACTAAATATCAACCTTTAGGTGGAAGAGGTTACATCGCTTTACCAAAGGAAATAGCCGATAAACGGGCAATCATTAACATTTGTAATACTGATGATTTTTGCTTTAAATATGCCATCTTAAGCCGTCAGTTAAAGAAGCCGCGTAGATTATCGACGTATAAAAAACTAAATCATCCTTACAATTTCGACAATATTTCCTTTCCCACACCATTAAAAGATATACGTAAATTTGAAAAACATAATAATGTATCGATAAACGTTTATTCTTTAACCGAGGAATATCAGGTTTATCCTCTAATGATAAGTTCAAATGAAAAGTCTGTAGAACATTTTGATTTGTTATATTTAAGAAACGAAAATACTTCTCATTATTGTTTAATAAAAAATTTATCCAGACTTGTTTCTTCACAACTTAGTAATTATGAACATAGCTCGGTTATATGTAAACGGTGCTTTAAAACATTCAATTGCGACTATACATCGGTAGATGGGAAAACACCCGAGGAACGATTAACAGACCATCTATTATTTTGCAATAAACAAAAACCTTGTCGCATTCAAATGCCTTCAGACAACACATATTTACAGTTTACAAACTTTCAACATAAACAACACGTACCAATAGTTATCTATGCTGATTTTGAATCTATACTTTTACCAGTACACAATGCACCCGGCAGTCCATCAACATCATGGTCTAGACAAACACACAAGCATGAAATTTGTAGTGTTGGGGCTAAAGTTGTCTCTTCACTATCAAATTATCAAAAAGACATTTTCATTTACACTGGGGACGATGCTCTTGAACAATTTATGCAGTATTTACATTCCATTGTTAAAGACGTGGAAACCTTATATAAGAAGATTATTCCAATGACAGATCTATCACCACAACAACGACATGACTTTGACAGTGCCACTCATTGTGGTATTTGCGACCAACCGTTTAACCATTTGGACAAAAAAGTTCATCATCATGATCATCTTACAGGGGAATTTCAGTGTGCTGCACATAATGATTGTAATTTAAATTTTCAATTACCCAATTTCATACCGGTCTACATACATAATCTTAGCGGGTATGATGCTCATCCTATTATATTATCTTTGGGACAGGATCCAGGCACATATGGGTAATACCAAATTCAACTGAGAAATATATAAGTTTTTCAAAAAAATTTAGCGATTGTACGCTATGGCTTAGATTTTTAGATTCTTATAGGTTTTTACCAGACAGTTTAGAACGACTAATAAATAACTTGACTGAATACCCACAAATGGAACAACAATTTCCAAATTATGATGAACGAAAATTACTACTTAGAAAGGGTATTTACCCATACGCCTACATGACAAGTATGGAAAAATTAGATGAACGTTCCTTACCAGCTAAAAAATATTTTTTTAATGATTTAACCGATGAGCACATATCCGATAATGATTATTTACACGCTCAACAAGTCTGGACCGCTTTCAATATACAAACACTTAGAGATTACACAGAATTGTATTTAACAACAGACATAATTCTTTTAAGTGACATATTTGAACAGTTTAGAGATGTGTGTGAATCCATTTACAGCATTGATCCGAGTTGGTATTTCACAACGCCTGGGTTGGCATTGACGCCTGTTTAAAATATACGCAAGTAAAATTGGAACTATTGACTGATTATGATAAACATCTTATGATTGAATCAGGTATTCGTGGAGGTATCACTTCGTGTGTTACAAGACATTCCAAAGCCAATAACCCATACATAAGTGGTTACGATCCCACACAACCATCTAGCTATATTTTATATATAGATTTGTACATAATCTATATGGGTTTGCAATGAGTGAATATCTTCCTTATGGTGGTTTTGAATGGGTGGACAATAGTGTGGATGTTACCACAATTCCTGATGATAGCGATGATGGTTTTATTCTAGAGGTTGATTTACACATACCAATCCGCTTACACAATCATTTCAGTCAGTTTCCACCACTGCCACATCATCACAATAATAAGCTCTATACCACGCTTGAGGATAAACAACATTATGTGATTCATTACAAAAATTTAAAACAAGCTCTGTCGATGGGTGTTGTTTTGAAAAAAGTGCATAGAGTATTAAAATTTAAACAATCCCCCTGGCTTAAACCTTACATAGAACTGAATACTAACTTACGCAAGACGGCTAAAAACGATTTTGAAAAGGACTTTTACAAATTAATGAACAACTCTGTTTTTGAAAAGTGTATTGAAAATAAGAGGAAACGATTGACCATCAAACTTGTCACCACGGAAAAAGCATTATTAAAATTATCCAAAAGACCAAACTTTAAAGACAGGACAATTTTTAGTGAAAACGTTGTTGCAGTACACTTACAACAGAGAACAATTTATCTGGACAGACCTATTTACGTGTGATTTTCGATTTTGGAACTCAGCAAACGGTACATGTATCAATTTCACTACGAGGTTATGTTACCATTTTATAATCATACTTCCCTGAATTTGCTATACATGGACACTGACTCTTTTATATATAATATTCAAACAGACGATGTATACGATGACATGATTGAATTGAAAGACTATTTTGACACTTCCAACTACCCTGTTACGCACAAATGCTATTCAAACCACAATAAGAAAGTGTTGGGTAAATTTAGCGATGAAACTGGCGGAGTTCCTATTCAAGAGTTGGTGGCATTAAGACCTAAAATGTATAGCTTCAACATTTTCAACAAACACATCGTTAAAAAGGCAAAAGGTGTTAAAAAAAGCGCTGTGAATAGATTTTCATTTTCTGATTATCTAAATGTT
>JAAEAF010002950.1:0-94145 GCA_011037195.1 Triatoma infestans
CCTAGTCTTGGATACGTAAAAAAAAAACAAAAAAACAAAGTCTTTATTCATAGTATTCGATAATAATATATTTAATGTTTCTAGCTAAATTTTACACAACTTAGCAGCATGTCCTGTATGTCATCTCACAGCTCAAAAACAATATTAACGTCCTTAGAATGTGTTCAGCAAAATTTTATAATTTTTAACATAATTTAATTTAAACAGTAACATATTTTATTTAAACACAAAAATAAAAAACACAAAGTATTTGTTCATCGTATTGTATGATAATATAGTTGGACCTAGTCCTGGGATGTCATCACACGACTCAAAAACAATATTAAAGTCCTTAGAATGTTTCTAACAATACATAAACAAAGTCTTTATTCATAGTATTGAATGATAATTTATTTAATGTTTGTAGTTAAATATTATAACATATTTGCCCTAGTCTTGTATATCATCTCACGAAATATTATAAGTGTAAAGATATTTTAATTTAAACATGAACAAAATACATAAAAATTCACAAAGCATTTGTTCATCGTATTGGATGATAATATATTTAATGTTTCTGCTAAATATTATAAAATATTAACCGTCGACTTGGATGTCATCTCACGGCTAAAAAACAATATAGAAGTCCTTAGAATGTTTCTAACAAAACATAAAAAAATCAAAGTCTTTGTTCATAGTATTGGATGATAATATATTTAATGTTTCTAGCTGAATATTATAAAATCTCCGCCCTAGTCTTGAATATCATCTCACGGCTCAAAAACATGATTAAAGTCTTTAGAATGTTTCTAGCTAAATATTATAATAACTCAGCCCCTCGATGTCATCTCACAGCTCAACAGAAATATTAAAATCCTTAGAATGTTTCTAACAATACATAAAAAAGACACAAAGTCTTTATTCATAGTCTTAGAATGTTTCTAACAATACATAAAAAAAAACGAAGTCTTTATTCATAGTATTAGATGATAATATATTTAATGTTTGTAGCTAAATATTTTAAAAACATAGTCCCAGTCTTGGATGCATCTCATGGCTCAACAAAAAAATTACAGTCCTTAGAATGTTTCTAACAATACATAAAAAAACAAAAAGTCCATGTTCATAGTGTTGGATGATAATATATTTAATGTTTATAGCTAAATATTATGAAAACTTAGCCCTCGACTTAAAAAAAACAAAGTCTTTATTCATAGTATTCGATAATAATATATTTAATGTTTCTAGCTAAATTTTACACAACTTAGCAGCATGTCCTGTATGTCATCTCACGGCTCAAAAACAATATTGACGTCCTTAGAATGTGTTCAGCAAAATTTTATAATTTTTAACATAATTTAATTTAAAAAGTAACATATTTTATTTAAACATAAAAATAAAAAACACAAAGTATTTGTTCATCGGATTGTATGATAATATAGTTGGACCTAGTCCCGGGAGAAAAATTAGCCCTCAACTTGCATTTCATCTCACAGCTAAAAAACAATATTAAAGTTTTTAGAATGTGTTTAGCTAAATATTATAAGTGTAAACATAATTTAAACATGAACAAAATATCAAAAAAATATTAAAGTCTGTAGCTAAATATTATAAAATATTAGTCCGCTACTTGGATGACATTTCACGGCTCAAAAACAATATTAAAGTCCTTAGAATGTTACAACTTAGCCCTAGTCTTGTATGTCATCTCGCGGCTCAAAAACATTATTAAACTCCTTAGAATGTTTCTAAAAATACATAAAAAAACAAAGTATTTGTTCATCGTATTGGATGATAATATCAAAAAATATTAAATTCCTTAGCTAAATATTATAAAAACATAGCCCTCGACTTGGATGAGATCTCACGGGTCTAAAACATTATTAAAGCCTTAAAATGTTTGAAGCTAAATATTACACATCTTAGCCGCATGTTCTGTATGTCATCTCACGGCTCAAAAATGATAATAAAGTCCTTAGAATGTGTTTAGCTAAATATTATAAGTGTAAACAGGAATAGAATCAATAAAAATGCACAAAGTATTGAATATCAAAAAATATTAAAGTCCTTAGTTAAATATTATAAAATGTTTGCTCACGACTTGGAAGCCATCTCGCGGCTCAAAAACAATATTACTGTTGAGTATTGTGCGTGGGTATGTGCGTGTTGGAAGTGGTGATACTTTTCTCCACCACTAATGTTTGGTTAGGAAGGAGACTAGTCAGTTGTTGTAGTGATCACTAGTAAAAAACATCTTGTGTAAGCAATAAAGAGTATTTTGTACCAGAATTGGTCTCAATCAGTTTTTTTCATTTCTCACCTCAATACAAGGCCACCATCATCAGTAACAAAATTCAAGCAGTTTCACAACATCATTGATTGGTCCTCCTTGGGCGGATGAATTAGCCGACAAATCACATCAAAGCAGCATCATCATCATTATCATCAACTTCTCAGCCGTTCAGAGGTATATTGCAACATTATTGTAACTCAACACGTCAATAATCAGCTGTTTCCCATCTCGCTTTCCATTCCTATCATATCCTAAGCCTAACTTCCTTCCTAAGCTTATTACAATAATCCTTAATCCAACATTCACAGTCCTACATCCGTATTACTACTAATTCAAATAATTTCTCACCAATACATTTAAACAATTACTACGACTAAAAACTACACAATTCTAATTAATAGATTAGTGTTTTGTTTTTGCGTATGGTTAGAGTTTATTTATGATCTTTACCAGACAAATTGACAGTTATTCTTAACGACTTATTCTCCTAAATTCCTGATCATCATAACTTGTATTCATTTAATTTTAAGTTTCCTTATTTTAACTATAACACACGCTTATTATTCATTGTTTATATATTTGCAAGTACATTATTTAATTTATTATTCTTTAATTGTGCTATTGCCATCATTTCAATAGTGGGCTTAATTGGAATTATAATTTCTTTTCGTGTATCGTCATTTATATTATCATGACTCTTACTAAAGCCGACGAGCTTAAAACTCTCTTTAGGCGCCGTGGGAATATTAAGGGTCGCCTTACAAAATTCAATACATTTTTACAGACGGTGACCTCACAAGAAATGACTATTGAATCATTAGCACAGATTCGAGTGCGACTCGAAAGGATCAAGGGAATATGGGATGAGTTTGAGTCTGTTCAATCAGAAAGTGAACTTGTAGAAGAGAGTGTTAGTGGAAACGCAGATGAGCGAGACTCATTTGAACATACCTATTACGAAACTGTTGCTAAGGCAGAACAGATACTATCTTCACAGACCACGAAACCAGATTATCAAGATCCAAATAAATCAGCCAATTACTCTGACATCAACTTACCCAAAATAACGCTGCCAACATTTAATGGCACGCCAGAAGATTGGCCATCATTCCACGAACTTTTCACATCAATGATACATAATAATCATAGACTCAATAATGTACAGAAACTACAGTATCTGCGCACCTCTTTGAGGGGAGATGCTGCCGCAATCATCGAATCTCTCCCTTTAAGAGAGAGAAACTATGAAGTGGCATAGTCTCTAATTATAGATCGTTATCAGAACACAACCATCATGATCATGCAACATGTCAGAAACCTTTTCAACACACACAAGATTGACAACGAATCTGCATCATCACTTCATCGTCTGCTTGACGACACACAAAAACACGTCCGAGCATTAAGGGCATTAGATCAACCCACAGATAGTTGGGACCTGATACTTGTTCATTTTGTCAGTTCCAAATTGGACTTAGTCAGCTACAAGGAATGGCAAGAATTATGTGCAAACACACCTGCAGAGCTTCCGACATTCAATAAACTTAAAGAATTCATTCAGAAGAGATGCCACGTTCTTGAAGCATTAAAACCGAATACAAAGGGGTCAATGAAGAAGATTTCCAATTCTCCCAATAATTTGAATTCACAACCACGAATTTTCAATAACAAGGTACCAAAAACAAGTTTTCGTTCATCACTAGTTACAACAGCACACCCTAAGCAGGCAGTTGGAAGTAATAATAAATGTTTTAACTGCAACGACTCTCACAGCATATATCAATGCCCCGATTTCCTTCAGCGTACAATTCTTCAACGGATTAAGTTATTGAAGTCTAAAGACGCCTGCCTGAATTGTTTACGCACTGGCCATCCAACTAATCTGTGCAGATCGGGCAAGTGCAGAAAGTGCGGGGAACACCACAACACGTTACTACATCAAGATTATTCACCTCAACCTACTGAGAATCTGAAAGGTGCTCAAGCTAACCCTCCAACTAGCTCGAACAATATCAGCCAACTACCAGTATCGACATTCTCTGCATTACCATCTCACCTTACTTCCACATCTACAGTTCTCTTATCAACTGTCTTGGTTGATATTGAGAATTCCACTGGTAACAAGATTCCCGCGAGAGGTTTGCTTGATTGCGGATCGCAGTGCAGCTTTCTCACGGAGGAACTAACACAGCAACTCAAATTAAGAAAGAATAAAATCACAATGCCAGTGACCGGCATTGGCGAAGCAGAAACACAATCAGTCAGCACTTTCAGTGCAACCATTAGATCTCGTTGTTCGGAATACAAGGCACAAGTTACTTTCCATGTATTACCAAAAATAACAGGACTAATACCTTCTCAAACAATCAACTTTAACATGAATTCATATCCTCATATACAACTATCGGATCCTCTTTTCTACAAGCCATCTAAGATAGATCTACTCTTGGGAGCAGATATTTTTTGGCAACTTGTGGGTAACGAAAAAATCAATTTACCTGACACCAAATTTCAGCTCAGAGAAACTAAGTTGGGTTGGATTGTCACAAACTATCACAATGATCCCAATAACTCAAGCTCGATCTCGTATACAGCCCGTCTCATATCATCCAAACAAGAGGATCTAAACCAGCAACCCAAAAAATTCTGGGAACTTGAAAATTGCTAAACACAAGCAATTGGAGCAGGTCAATTTTGCGAAACACATTACACTAATAACACGGTTTGTAAGCCTGACGGTAGGTATGTTGTTAAGTTGCCGTTAAGGGCCGAACCCTCTACTTTAGGAGATCTATGGCTCTTAGAAGATTTTTCTTGCTTGAGAAGCGTCTTCATAGCAATACGGAACTTCTGAAGAACTACAGTGCATTCATTAAGGAATACATTCATCTTGGACACATGGCTAAGCTGTCTGCAAACGAGGTAGATTCACTACCATCACATGCATACTTCCTACCGCATCATCCAGTCTTCAAAGAGTCCTCTTCCACAACCAAGATTAGAGTAGTCTTTGATGCTTCAGCCAAAACATCGAATGGAATTTCACTTAACAATATTATGGAAGCAGGACCTGTTATACAAGATGACCTTTTTGCATTGCTAACTCGCTTCAGGACACATAACATAGTGTTATGTGCAGATATCGAGAAGATGTATAGACAGATCGAAGTGGATAAGGCACAGACTACACTTCAGCTAATATTTTGGCGTGAGTCACCATCAGAACCAGTTGAAATATACCGTCTTCTTACTGTAACGTACGGTACGAAAGCTGCACCATTTCTCGCTACAAGAACACTTCGTCAGCTAGCTGAAGACGAGAAGATGCGTTTTCCAAGAGCAACCGAAGTTCTTTCCAAGGAATTCTATGTTGATGATCTAATGACTGGTTGTCATTCACTTGAACAGGCGCAGAAATTGCAGAAGGACCTTGAACTCCTTCTACAAAAGGGTGGTTTCAATATTAGAAAATGGAATTCTAACTCACAAACATTGATACAAACAATTCATCAAAACAAGAGAGCATCAGCAACACCCATGATCATAGAGCACGATTCTAATTATAAAACATTGGGATTGACTTGGGATTCGTCATTAGATGTATTCATATTTTTTATAAACATAAGTCTTAATCAAGAATTAACTAAAAGAAGAGTTCTATCTATAATTGCCAAGATATTTGATCCACTCGGACTTCTCGGGCCTATCATCGCACGAGCAAAAACCATAATGCAACGACTATGGTTGTCGTCTGTTGATTGGGATGAGTTACTCATGCAGCCACTATTAATCGAGTGGAAAGAGTTTTATAAATTATTAGAACACCTCAATCATCTCACCATTCCTCGTCAAATTACTTTAAAGGGAACGCAAGTCAGTGTAGAACTACACGGCTTTTCCGACGCTTCGGAAAAGGCCTACGGAGCGGTTATTTACATGCGAACTGTAGATACTGATGATAATATTTCAGTCAACCTCATCGCTTCAAAATCTAAGGTAGCGCCACTGAAAGGTGTGTCTATTCCAAGACTAGAGTTATGCGGAGCTCTGATGTTAACGCAGTTCATGCATCGTATCCAAGGAGCTTTACGAGATCACATAAGTACGTTCCTTTGGACCGATTCTACCATCGTTCTAGCATGGCTCGCATCTCCTCCAGCCCGTTGGACGACTTTCGTAAGAAACCGAGTGTCCATGATTCAAGATCTTACGTCACATAATATGTGGAAACATGTACGAGGACAAGAAAATCCTGCTGATCTCATTTCAAGAGGATTGAACGGTAACCAATTGGTAAACGAGTCAATCTGGTGGCATGGACCTAGTTGGTTATCAGGAAAGGAGCAGTTCTGGCATCACCTGGAAGAAATCAATATGGAGTCTATTCCTGAAGAGAGTTCTAGCGTTATCTCATGCATTGTACACAATAATGATATTGGAATGGTTACAAACAAATCATCTTCATTTATCAAATTAGTACGAATCATTTCTCATTGCCTAAGATTCATTGAATTATGCAAGGCAAGAAGTCAAACCAGAATCAATTCAATCCAACAGTTGAATTCAATAAGGCTATTCAAACCCTGGTAAGGCATGCCCAAGGGGAATGCTTCGAAAAAGAACTAAAGGAATTGAGTAAGTCTCAACAAGTGAGCAAATCGAGCAAATTATCTTCATTAGCGCCATTTTTGGATGAGCAAGGATTAATTCGAGTCGGTGGAAGACTAGATAACTCAACACTGACTACGGATAAAAAACATCCAATGGTTCTTCCAGCTCACCCTCACCTATCATTTATTATAGCCCGACATGAACACGTACGATTAAACCACGCTGGACCGTTATCGACACTGGCTTCACTTCGCCAACGTTACTGGCCGATCAATGGTCGAAACCTAGTTAAAAGGATTGTACATCAATGCATACCATGTTACCGCGCTAAACCCAAACCTAGCTCACAACTGATGGGACAGTTACCAGCTGCAAGAGTTACACCTTCGCGACCATTTTATCATACTGGGGTAGATTACTGTGGTCCTATCATGATAAAAACATCATCTCGACGGAACTGTCCTCTAACAAAGGCATACATAGCAGTCTTTATCTGCTTTGCGACGAAGGCATTGCATATTGAATTAGCAGAAGACATGTCTACTCCAGCGTTTCTTAATGCCTTCAGAAGGTTCGTCGCACGTCGCGGTAGACCATTAGAAATCTATTCAGATAACGGTGGCAATTTCATTGGAGCTAACAAGGAACTTCAAGCTAATCACATCACTGAAGAAGAAGAAAGAAGAAACCTTCAAGAAAACCTTTTATTGGAGGGTATACACTGGAAATTTATAACTCCAGCGGCTCCCAACTTCGGCGGTCTTTGGGAGTCAGGTGTACGATTGATTAAGTATCATTTAAAGAGAGTTCTGGGTATCTCTAATCTGACATACATTGACATGACTACATTACTTACTCAAATAGAAGCAGTTGTTAACTCAAGACCTATCACACCTCTTTCATCTGATCCATCTGATCTCCAACCTCTAACCCCTGCTCACTTCCTGATAGGAGAACCTCTAACTTCCATTACTGAATCTAATATTCCATCTCTCAATATCAATAAACTTGATAGATTCAAGAGAATTCAGTTATTGAAACAGCACTTCTGGGACAGATGGTCATCAGCATATCTGGGAGAACTGCAACAACGTTCCAAATGGAGGCACAGCTCACAAAACATCGAGAAGGGAACACTTGTACTAATCAAGCAAGAAAACCAGCAGCCGATGTTTTGGAAATTTGGACGCATAGAAGATATACACCCTGGTCCTGATGGTCTCATTAAAGTGGTAACCTTGCGAACCTCATCAGGTGTGATGAAACGACCAATTTCAAAAATCTGTCCTCTACCAATCGCACAGGAGGAAATTGATCGCAATCAAGATGATGGATCAAGGCGGGCGTAATGTTGAGTATTGTGCGTAGGTATGTGCGTGTTGGAAGTGGGGATACTTTTCCCCACCACTAATGTTTGGTTAGGAAGGAGAATAGTCAGTTGTTGTAGTGATCACTAGTAGAAAACATCTTGTGTAAGCAATAAAGAGTATTTTGTACCACAATTGGTCTCAATCAGTTTTTTTCATTTCTCACCTCAATACAAGGCCACCATCATCAGTAACCAAAATTCAAGCAGTTTCACAACAATTACAGTCCTTAGAATGTTATTATCAATACATAAAAAAAACAAAGTCTTTATTCATAGTATTAAATGATAATTTATTAAATGTTTTTAGCTAAATATTGTAAAATATTAGCCCTAGAATTGGATGACTTCTCACGGCGCAAAATCAGTATTAAACTCCTTAGAATGTGTTAATCTAAAATATTATAAGTGTAAACATAATTTAAACATGAACAAAATATCAAAAAATATTAAAGTCTTTAGCTAAAATTTATAAAATATTAGCGCTAGTCATGTATGTCATATCGCGGCTCAACAGAAATATTCACTTCCTTAGAATATTTCTAACAATACATAAAAAAAAACAGTCTTTATTTAATAATAATAATAATAAATAAATTTTTATTTGTTTCAAACATGTGTTTGGTACAAAGTGAGTTGGTACAAAATAGGTAATACATTATATTTGGAATTTAAAATAAATAGCGACAATAATATTAAGTAAATACAATAAAATGAAATAAAACTTTTTCACCAATTATTATCAGCAATTAGAAGTAGAGAGAGAAAGGGGAGAATGAAATAATATAAAAATGAGAAATGAACTGCAAAATAAAATAGAAACCGTCTTAGTAAAGATAATGACAATAACAATGACTTGCAATAATAATTATATTAATAAAACATAAAGTAATCATTCTTCATAAACTTAAACATGCATTGAAATAAATAAAAAAGGTTTAACCAAATTTCAAAAGTAGAAATTTGTACAAGAAGCAGTCATTGACCTGTGGTATTATGGTGATAGAAACATACATAATATGAGGTATGAGGATTGGCAAACAATGAAATTATTTTGAAAAAATTAGGCTTACTATTTGGCTTTTAATTTTATACTATTGATGACAAACAGAAATATGTCGTTCACTTTCTCTTTTGTTAATGAATTTAAAAGGTTTTCAATCAATTCAAATGGGCCACAGTTTAGTTTTATATATTTTAATAAAAATTTATTTCTAAATGAAACGAGAGCAGGACATTGAAATAAAAAATGATAAACATCGTCGATTTCTTTATTTGTGCATAGCGGACAATATTTATCTGGAAAAAATTGAACTCTCTCCCCGCGCACCAAAATTCTAGGAATTTTTTTTGAAATCAGCCGCAATTGAACTACTACCCGTAATTTTTCTATATTACAGTCAAAGTTAAAATAGCTTGGCCGACACCCTAGAGGACTTATCAGTCTATAGTGAGAATTGAAAGAGGAATTTATAACTGTCTCAATGTCCAAACAAATTAAGTGGTTTTTAAATGCTTCCAAAATGTCATCTTTGTAATATATAATCATGTAGAGCTTCGGATTAACTGCCAGGTGATCATAACTAATAATTTTCAAAAAATTATTTAGGTGGGTAAACCAATTAGACGGGCAATTGATACTGTTTTTATGCAAATGAACTAAGCGGTCGTAACATAATCGGGGAATTCTATCTTCTGGCATAGACAACAACTGAATCCACCAACCAAGGGTACGTTTTAAAATCTTTAATTTTATGTGAGTCCTCGCAGTTTCGATTCTGACATATGCGCTCGGAGTGTGAATAGGTATTTTTAATAACGTTTTAAAGAAGAGCAATTGTGCACGCTCAACTATATCAGAATACTGGGGTGCCCAAACTTCGGCATTATAAAGAAGTACACTTTCCACCATAGATTCATATAAAGTGCACTTAGTCTCCCATGCATCAGACTTAATACCCCTTAACAGAGAGAGAACTGCGGAGTTCGCTGAGCCAAACCTACACAAAAAGTAATTAGCGGCGGCACTAAAAGTAGCGGAAGAGGAGAAGGGCACTCCAAGATATGTAAAGTTTTTGGCACAGGTTATTTTATGTTTATTGTACCAGAGTTTTTTGTATTTTTCTGGGAAACGCCCGCCTTTATGAAAAGGAACCAGAAAGGTTTTAGCAGTATTTACAGTTAAAGAGTTCGAATTACAATAATCGAACAAAATATTTAAATTAGCTTGTGCTTTTGACCACGTTGAGGACAGCAGAACTGTGTCGTCCGCATAAAGCAACATGATTAAATCTTTAGTGGAATTAATATTAATTCCCTGAGCGCCTCTGTTGGTAAAGTAGTCAACAATGTCGGCTATGAAAATAGAAAATAATAAGGGGCTCAAAATTTCCCCCTGAAGCAGTCCCTCAGTGATATTGATTTCCTTTGACTGCTCTGTACCCTGTGAAATTACCATTGTGGCGTTATCATACATGTACATTAAAATTCTTAGAATTTTTCCACAAATGCCAATACTGTACAACTTATGCCACAGTTTACCGTGTGAGATAGAGTCAAACGCCCGTTTAAAGTCTATGAAGAGAGCAAATACTTTTCCTCTTTTCTGCCTTAAATGAATATTTATTGCAGCAGCCAATGAGAAAACTGCGTCCCTACAACCAGTCCTTTTCGGAAGCCCATCTGCTCTTCCGGTAAGAAATTTTGCTCATTTACCCAATCGGTAAGCCTTGTGTATAACACATAAGTGAAAATTTTAGAAATAGTATTAAAAATAGCTATTCCCCTATAGTTTCCCGGGTCCTTCGGGTCCCCTTTCTTATGAAGCAGTTTCATTTTTATCTTATGCCAACTGGCTGGAAATTCTTCCTTATGCCAAATTTCATTGAACATATTATGAAGGTAGTGTACCCACGAAGTGGGTAAAAACTTAAAGCATTCATTAGTAATTAAATCGAGCCCAGCGGCTTTATTATTTTTACAGGCATGTATGCTGCATAAAATTTCCTCTAATGTAAAATCGGCATCGAGCGTGGGGTGAAACAAACCGGCAAAAATTTGTATACTAAGTTTATTTGAAGGTAAGACAGAATGGTAAAATTGTTCCCATTCAGAAATCGAGATTGGACAGTCATCATTTTTTTTATAATTAAATTTTCTTATTGTTTGCCAAAACTCAGTGGTGTTTTTAGTATTTTTCAACGTACTTTTTAAAGATTCAAAATAAACATTTTTACTATTATTAATTATCAGTTTATAAGATTTTTTATTATTTAGATAAAGAGTTTGTAAGTTTTGATTCAGTATATTTTTCTTATAAAGTTTATATATTCCGTTTAATTGTCGCTTTGCCCAATGACATTCTTTAGAATACCATGGTTTATTAAAAATCATTGGAGAGCTGCCTCCAAATAACAACATTTTAGAATCAATCATTGAGTTAATGACGGTATTATAAAAATTAGAGTACAGATCAACTACAGAAGTACTATTAAAGTAAATATTGTTATTAGACTGCATCAACAAGTGAAACTCCCTCAACTTATGTATATTTCTGTTTACAACAGGAATAATATTTCTATTTCTATTACTATTACTTGAGCGAACTCTAGGAGCGATATCCGTTTTTAAATTAAGCTCCAAAACACCACTAAAGTGGTCAGATAAATCTGAAATATTTTCAATTTTGAAATCTTTTATAAATGGAAGACAGCCAAAATGGGCCCAAACGTAATCAACTGTGCTGTTTCCCCTACAGGAAATAAAAGTAAACTTTGAAGGAGTGTCACCCGCCGATCTGCCGTTACAAACAAAGAAACCCAAGCTCTCCATTAAATTGACCAGGTCAACGCCTCTGCTATTAATTTCACCATCATAAGAAACCCTTGAACAATTTAAATAAGAATTCTCAAATAACAATTCATCTTCTCCAAAACTATTTAGGTCACTAATTCGACAATTAAAGTCGCCGCCTACGATTATACTGTCATGGCCATACTCGGAAGTTATCTCATGCAAAATCGAAGTGAGGGCTGAGAGTAAGATATCACCATCCTTACCTGGAGTTAAATAGACCAGCCCCATTATAAAGTTAGTATCTTCAATCTTGATTCTCAAGAAAATCCAGTTCTTATCACTCACCAGCAGCTTAACTGATGCGGCCATTTTCCTTCTTATAAAGATCAAAAGGCCTCCGCTAGCTCTTCCTTTTAAATGTGATTTCGTTGCGGAAACAAAATAATTATGATAGTCTTGAAGAAAATAAGGAAATACATACTTGTCAGTAGTCAGCCAAGTTTCACTAAGACAAATAATATCTTTTTTCAATAAAATTTCAATTTCATCATTCGACATATTACTCAATGTATTTATACCATAAATATTCCAAAAACAAATGTCATAAGCTGCACTGAAGTCATTTACTTTTTTGAGTCAGGAATTATTATTAACGCTAACGCTTGGTTTTCTCAGACGAACTCTGGGCATTTTCTGTTTTTTCCTAAAATACTTCTTTGACACCGTATTAGGAGAAAAACAGTTAATTTCCAAATTATCCACCTCTGATTTGTGATCCGATAAAACAAACGAATCGCCTTCATTTTTATTGGTAATTCCGATAAGAGAATAATAATCTTCTTCTTCTCTAATTAGCTTAGCTTCAGTACCTTCATTCTTACGAATAAAAATTTTTCCATTTCTGTGCCAGATATGCTTGATTTTACCTTCCTTTCTGAATGCATGCCCCTTTTTAAATAGATTATATGTAAATTTATCAAGATTTTCATTAATATATATACGCTGCGAGTGTACTGTTTCAGAAGATAATTGTGGGAATAGTGACAAGTTCAAAGATTTTCTATTAAATTTATACAGCTTCAAAAAATCTTCTTTATCCGTATTTCTGAGAAATGTAATAATTATAGGAGGGAAAAAATTCGTGTTTTTAGTTTTCAAGCGGTAATATGAGTACAAATTTTCTTTTTCCAAGTTGTAGCCAATAGACCTTGAGATAAGGAATAAAATGTCAAAGAGATTTTCATCCGCTTTGTGAGGAACATTAGTTGGTATCCAGCCTTTGAACCGTGCACATGTGCCAGTGATTCTCTTAGTTTTTTAGTTTTTTGAGTGGTCAGTTGAAGATTTTCGTTCTTTAATTTATCACCTTCATGTAGAGTTGTTTGTGCTCTTTCTGTATATGTGAGTGATTTTTCGCAATTTTCAAAAACACGTGAGTTACAACAGAAAATAGAAGAAAAAACGAAGTATTAATTTTATTAATTTTGTGATAAGATAAGTATGTCTGGTGGGGAGAAGAGTATTGGTGACGTGACAGGTGAATGTAGTGGGGGTCTGTCTGTAGAAGGTTTGTTGTTACAACGTCTGGATAATCTGGTCTCAGAAATAAAGTCCATGAAGTCCGAGCTCTCTAATTTTAAAAACTCTAATGAATATATATTCAATACTGTTAAAACTGTTCAAGATGAAATTATGAGTAGCTTCGCACAATTAAAAAATGATGTTGTCAAATTAAATAAGCTTTGTAATGAAGTGCAAATGAAAAATGTTTTCCTTGAAAGTAAAATTTATCAGACGAATTTGTTGCTTGAAGAATTTCGAGGTTCTAATAGCGGTAGTAAATTGAGAATTGTTAATGTTCCTCACAAAGCGGATGAAAACAGTCTTTATTCATAGTATTAGATGATAATATATTTAATTTTTGTAGCTAAATATTATAAAACATAGCCGCATGTCGTGTGTATCATCTCCCGGCTCAAAAACAATATTACAATCCCTAGAATGTTTCTAGCTAAATATTATAAAACATAGCCGCATGCCTCGCATGCCATATCCCGGCTCAAAAATTTTTTTTCCCTGGTTAAAAATCAGATGAGGGTCTCATCGTAATTTTGTAGCCGCGCGCCAGACCCCTGCCTTCGGGCGTAAATTCATAGGTGCCTGGGGCTCAAATAAAATGGACCTAAAATCCGCAAATTACATCTAATTTCATCTTTACTCGAATATATTATACGTCTTTTTCTCAACGCGAATTTCTGCGAATTTTTCACATTTGACACCTACAAAGAAAAAAATAATTCTAATGACACGTGAAATGAAATAGTAATTACTCTTAGAATCGATAACTTTTTTACTTTCAACACTTGCCAAAACCGACATTCCGAAGGTGACCAAGTAAGTAGATTATTAAATTCGTAACCGTATCATGCAAGATATCATTGTTGTCATAAATTGTACAAAACCTCATTTACGCATTTGACGATTTTCTTAAGGAAACTATTTGGAATGGAAAAGTAAATTCTGAAAAGTCTAAGAATTTTCCAGAGTGCAGATTTTTGCTAAACATAATATCACAAGGAATTAGTAATGTAGGGGTAGTGAACCCCCACCACTCATCCACACTAGCGAGTGAACCCCCACCACGCATCAGAGAGAAAGAGCCCCTCTCGAGAGAGAGGAGAGGAGAGGCCAGTTGAATATATATACGAGAGACAGAGTCAAAACGATATATTCTGTTCACAGTCCTACACTGCAATTGTACATATCGTTTAGCCACGTCAGTCTGTCTGTTCAGTTCTTGTAGTGTAAAGTATACAGTCCTTGGCAGTCAGTCATATACATATATATCAATTATATATCTTATACCGATATTGAGGTGTTATTTATCTATCAACATCTACAACCAACATCTCCTCCTACAACCATTACAGTAATACATCACATTTTCACTACTATCAAATATTCAATCTCTAACAAGCACTAAGTAATATATAGAATTTATGTAGCAAACATTCATGCGACTTGACATAATTTGAATGAATTATAATTATTTTGAATTTATTTAAACCGAGTTCATTTCATTCTAACATTTTTCTACCAATACTATTACGGAGAATCCAGAGATAACATAAACATGGACCACTATAATTCCCCAGCCTACCTTTAATGCTGTAGGTTGGAATATGTAACAATCTCTTGCAGTTACATATCCTTCGATGTCCTTGCTTCTTTCACTTCATTACACTGGACACAAGACACAGTTTAAAATATTATAATCACAAAATTGTAGAACGCATTACTATTCTGTGTGAAATTTGGAATATCCGTGGACTAACTTTTTTTTAACGCACTAGTTAAAATAATCATTTATTTTGATAATAAAGAATACAAAGCACTCCCGCTAGCAACCGCTCTCGCACTACCTGTAAAAAAGTATAATAATAATCAATTAATAGTGTAATTCGGCTAAAATTTAATAACCATCATTGCAGAAGTTTCTGCGTTAGAAGAATAATAATTTTGAAATAAAGGAATCCTCAGGGAATGAAGATTTACCATGTCCCAAAATATGGTATGAAACAATAACATAACTACGGTTTTACTGCAATTATTATAGTTCTAATGGAAAATTGTTATTTTCCTTTACTCCTAGTAAGTGGAAGTATTGCGATTGTGTTAAATTGCGTTTTTACCAGAAATACATTTAGAAACATGCACTCTAATCCAAAATGACCTGCTTTTATAGGTTTTCAAATTTCTATGAAAACAGATTGTATCATGTAGCCTTGGCTTACCTTCTAGTGGCGAGTCGTCCAAGAAACTATATTTTCAAAGCCAGCCGCTAAATATCTTGGGATGACGTTTCAAACTAAGATGAGCTCCGCCGAACATATTAGACGAGCAGCTGACGATTGATGCTAGAAACCAACATGCTAGAAATACTGAATATTTGAGTATAATAAAAATAATAAAGTGAAAAGGCAGGTGGTAGCGGGAACACAAACGCAACTTTTAGAGCTTTATAACACATCGACGAAAATAGAATTTTACATCAAAATCCAAAAATATCGTCGAGACGACTGTGATTCTCCGCTGGATGCCTAACATTTCTTTAGCCTGAGCAGGCAAACAAACGTGAAGTAATTGTGGCTTCGCGTATTTTAATGAATTTCTATAGTAATTACATCCTAAACTTAGAATATAGTATCAAATTGATTACCATAACTAGTAAGTAAGAAGCATGCGCTCTATTCCGAAAAGACATGCGTTCATAGGTTTCCCCACCCCGGGAATCACGTGCCCCAGCCCGCACGTGATTGTCGTCGCCAGCCATTCTAATGCGACGTCCGCTAAACCCAACATATTACAAAATAAGTGTAACTGCACCATTATTAATGCTTTGAAAACAGTTTGAATCATGTAGCCATGTCTTACCTTCCAGTTGCCAGCCGGCGATGAAATTGCATTTACAATGTCAACCGCTAAATATCTAGGAATCATGTTTCAAACTAAGATAAGCTTCGCCGACCACATTAGGTGAGCAGCTGACGAAGCTGAAATAATGCTAGAAACCAACATGTAGAATGGCTGAACGTTAGAGTATAATAAAAATGATAAAGTGAAAAGGAACGAGGTACCGAAAACACGCCGCTAATTTTAGAGCTCTATAATACCTTTGCGGAAATAGAATTTAACATCAAGATCGAAAAATAACGCCCGGACGCCTGTGATTATCCGCTGACTGCCTCATTTTTTTTTTTAGCCTCAACAGGTGAACAAGCCTGAATTAGTTGCGGCTAAGTGTATTTTAATAGAATCATAAAAACTATAATTCCAGTACTGAAAACTTCATTTCGTCGAGTATGACGTCCTTCCACTTTTCCAAATTTGAATTATTGGGAACATATGTTGTAATTAGTAACATTTCAGCGCGGGAATTTGACCACTCTACAATTTTTTCAATTAAATCTTTATCGAATAATAATGTAAAAGCTTCGAAAAATTGTACAGTATTCCGCCAGATCTACTTTTGTTCCTTCTTGCCATGTAAAATCGTCAAACATAGCATCCACATCTGCCCCTGGCCAAATTGAGTGACTTAGTAATGCTTTGCGACTGTTATATTAACGGTCCTAAAACTATCATGAAATGAGGAATCATCGGCTTCACTAGTAATAATTGAATTTGGCAAGCTTCTCGTGTCTTCATAGTCCATCAAGCAATAGCCACCTATATAAATTGGTGTATTTACGTTACAAGTTCTTTCATCTTTACTCGAATATATTATACGTCTTTTTCTCAACGCGAATTTCTGCGAATTTTTCACATTTGACACCTACAAAGAAAAAAATAATTCTAATGACACGTGAAATGAAATAGTAATTACTCTTGAAATCGGTAACTTTTTTACTTTCAACACTTGCCAAAACCGACATTCCGAAGGTGACCAACAATACTGCACCTCATTGAATACAATAGGCTAAAACAAATATTAATTTATGTGAATTAAATCAAATAGAGAAACTCTGGTACAAACCAAAACATGAATGGGCAATAAAGTTGACAAAAGCATTACAAGATTAACATAATATAAACAAAAGTGAATTCAACTATACCTACCTCAAAAATAAAATAAATGAACAGGCTAGGTCAGTAACCTACACAATGGTATACACTTTACTTTAAAACACTAAAATATTATTCACTTTTTTGGTATTTTCCAATTTTCTTGCAGATTCAACGATTTTCTTCAAACTTAATATATCAACTACACATACAATCATCTACCACTTTTATTTAAAAAATTTCTCTTCAAAAATTCATTGAAGGGCTCTTTTGAGAGAAGGTTGAGGTTACGATTTCCTCTAACGTGCTTTTTCAGTTTACTATACAATTCTATCATCTAAATAATATTAATTACAATGAAATGTGTTGTTGAAATTCTGAGTTTTCCAAAAAATCCGATGACCAGAAGTGCGTTTTCACTGAACAATATTAGTAAACCGCAAGTGCGCTTTTACTGAACATTTTATTTCGTTTTCGACAAACGCCAAGGAATTTCATCAAACTTGGTACACAAACTAAAAAATTGGTCAATTAGGTACAATTCTGAAAACTGGAGTAAGAGAAAGTTGTGTGCGTGTTTCACACCAGACTTTTTTTTTTCTTTTGTAGGGGAAATTCACATATATCTACACAAATGCAACCTGCAATAATAAACATGTTAAGAATTCACTTACCGACTCTGCTCTACCTGGACTGGAAGTTCCGAAGAAGGATATTAATAGTGGCCATATAAATGTTTAATTAAATAATTATAATTCCAATTATTAAATTCGTAAACGTATCATGCAAGATATCATTGTTGTCATAAATTATACAAAACCTTATTTACGCATTTGACGATTTTCTAAAGGAAACTATTTGGAATGGAAAAGTAAATTCTGAAAAGTCTAAGAATTTTCCAGAGTGAAGATTTTTGCTAAACATAATATCACAAGCAATTAGTAATACATCACATTTTCACTACTATCAAATATTCAATCTCTAACAAGCACTAAGTAATATATAGAATTTATGTAGCAAACATTCATGCGACTTAACATAATTTGAATGAATTATAATTATTTTGAATTTATTTAAACCGAGTTCATTTCATTCTAAGATTTTTATACCAATACTATTACGGAGAATCCAGAGACAACATTAACATGGACCACTATAATTCCCCAGCCTACCTTTAATGCTGTAGGTTGGAATATGTAACAATCTCTTGAAGTTACATATCCTTCGATGTCCTTGCTTCTTTCACTTCATTACACTGGACACAAGACACAGTTTAAAATATTATAATCACAAAATTGTAGAACGCATTACTATTCTGTGCGAAATTTGGAATATCCGTGGACAAACTTTTTTTTAACGCACTAGTTAAAATAATCATTTATTTTGATAATAAACAATACAAAGCACTCCCGTTAGCAACCGCTCTCGCACTACCTGTAAAAAAGTATAGTAATAATCAATTAATAGTGTAATTCGGGTAAAATTTAGTAACCATCATTGCAGAATTTTCTTCGTAAGTAGAATAATAATTTTGAAATAAAGGAATGAGGATTTACCATGTGCAAAAATATGGTATGAAACAATAACATAACTACGGTTTTACTGCAATTATTATAGTTCTAATGGGCAATTTTTATCTTCTTTTACTCCTAAGTAAGTGGAAGTATTGCGATTGTGTTAAATTGCGTTTTTACCAAAAATACATTTAGAAACATGCACTCTAATCCGAAATGACCTGCTTTTATAGCTTTTCAAATTTCTATGATAACAGATTGTATCATGTAGCCTTGGCTTACCTTCTAGTAAGCTTGCGAGTCGTCCAAGAAACTATATTTTCAAAGCCAGCCGCTAAATATCTTGGGATGATGTTTCAAACTACCTTCAGCTTCGCCGAACATATTAGACGAGCAGCTGACGAGACTGTATTGATGCTAGAAACCGACATGCTAGAAACATGCATATTTGAGTATAACAAAAACAGTAAAATTGAAAAGGCAGGTGGTAGCGGCTACACAGACGCAAATTTTAGAGCTATACATCGACGAAAATAAAATTTTACATCAAAATCCAAAAATATCGTCGAGATGCCTGTGATTCTTCGCTGGATGCCTATTATTCGTTTAGCCTGAGCAAGTAAACAAACCGGAAGCAATTGTGGCTTCCTGTATTTAAATGAATTTCTATTGTAATTACATCCTAAACTTAGAATATAGTTTCAAATTGATTACCATAACTAGTAATTAAGAAGCATGCGCTCTAATCCGGAAAGACATGCGTTCATAGGTTTCCCTACCCCGGGAATCACGTGCCCCAGCCCGCACGTGATCGTCGTCGCCAGCCATTCTAATGCGACGTCCGCTAAACCCAACATATTACAAAATAAGTGTAACTGCACCATTATTAATGCTTTGAAAACAGTTTGTATCATGTAGCCATGGCTTACCTTCCAGTTGCCAGCCGGCGATGAAATTGCATTTACAATGTCAACCGCTAAATATCTAGGAATCGAGTTTCAATCTAAGATAAGCTTCGCCGACCACATTAGGTGAGCAGCTGACGAAGCTGAAATAATGCTAGAAACCAACATGTAGAATGGCTGAACGTTAGAGTATAATAAAAATGATAAAGTGAAAAGGAACGAGGTACCGAAAACACGCCGCTAATTTTAGAGCTTTATAATACCTTTGCGGAAACAGAATTTAACATCAAGATCCAAAAATAACGCCCGGACGCCTGTGATTATCCGCTGACTGCCTCATTTTTTTTTTTTTAGCCTCAACAGGTGAACAAGCCTGAATTAGTTGCGGCTAAGTGTATTTTAATAGAATCATAATAACTATAATTCCAGTACTGAAAACTTCATTTCGTCGAGTATGACGTCCTTCCACTTTTCCAAATTTGAATTATTGGGAACATATGTTGTAATTAGTAACATTTCAGCGCGGGAATTTGACCACTGTACAATTTATTCAATTAAATCTTTATCGAATAATAATGTAAAAGCGTGGAAAAATTATACAGTATTCCGCCAGGTCTACTTTTGATCCTACTTGCCATGTAATATCGTCTTATATAGCATCAACATCTGCCCCTGGCCAAAGTGAGTGACTTAGTAATGTTTTGCGACAGTTATGTTAACGGTCCTAAAACTATCATGAAATCGGCTTCACTAGTAATAATTGAATTTGGCAAGTTTCTCGTGTCTTCATAGTCCATCAAGCAATAGCCACCTATATAATTTGGTGTATTTACGTTACAAGTTCTTTCATCTTTACTCGAATATATTATACGTCTTTTTCTCAACGCGAATTTCTGCGAATTTTTCACATTTGACACCTACAAAGAAAAAAATAATTCTAATGACACGTGAAATGAAATAGTAATTACTCTTGAAATCGGTAACTTTTTTACTTTCAACACTTGCCAAAACCGACATTCCGAAGGTGACCAACAATACTGCACCTCATTGAATACAATAGGCTAAAACAAATATTAATTTATGTGAATTAAATCCAATAGAGAAACTCTGGTACAAACCAAAACATGAATGGGCAATAAAGTTGACAAAAGCATTACAAGATTAACATAATATAAACAAAAGTGAATTCAACTATACCTACCTCTAAAATAAAAAAATGAACAGGCTAGGTCAGTAACCTACAACACTTTTACTTTAAAACACACACTTTAAAACACTAAAAAATATTATTCACTTTTTTGGTATTTTCCAATTTTCTTGCAGTTTCAACGATTTTCTTCAAACTTATTATATCAACTACACATACAAAAATCTACCACTTTTATTTAAAAAATTTCTCTTGAAAAATTCATTGAAGGGGCTCTTTTGATAGAAGGTTGATGTTACGAATTCCTCTAAGGTGCTTTTTCAGTTTACTATACAATTCTATCATCTAAATGATATTAATTAGAATGAAATGTGTTGTTCAAATTCTGAGTTTTCAAAAAAATCCGATGATCAGAAGTGCGTTTTCACTGAAGAAAATTAGTAAACCGCAAGTGCGCTTTTACTGAACATTTTATTTCGTTTTCGACAAACCCCAAGGAATTTCATCAAACTTGGTACACAAACTAATAAATTGATCAAGTAGGTACAATTCTGAAAACTGGAGTAAGAGAAAGTTGTGTGCGTGTTTCACACCAGACTTTTTTTTTCTTTTGTAGGGGAAATTCACATATATCTACACAAATGCAATCTGCAATAATAAACATGTTAAGAATTCACTTACCGACTCTGCTCTACCTGGACTGGAAGTTCCGAAGAAGGATATTAATAGTGGCCATATAAATGTTTAATTAAATAATTATAATTCCAATGATTAAATTCGTAACCGTATCATGCAAGATATCATTGTTGTCATAAATTATACAAAACCTTATTTACGCATTTGACGATTTTCTAAAGGAAACTATTTGGAATGGAAAAGTAAATTCTGAAAAGTCTAAGAATTTTCCAGAGTGAAGATTTTTGCTAAACATAATATCACAAGGAATTAGTAATACATCACATTTTCACTACTATCAAATATTCAATCTCTAACAAGCACTAAGTAATATATAGAATTTATGTAGCAAACATTCATGCGACTTAACATAATTTGAATGAATTATAATTATTTTGAATTTATTTAAACCGAGTTCATTTCATTCTAAGATTTTTATACCAATATTATTACGTACAATCCAGAGGCAACATAAACATGGACCACTATAATTCCCCAGCCTACCTTTAATGCTGTAGGTTGGAATATGTAACAATCTCTTGCAGTTACATATCCTTCGATGACCTTGCTTCTTTCACTTCATTACACTTGCACAAACCAGGTTACAAATATTAAAATACCAAAATTGTAGAACGCATACTATTCTGCGCGAAAATTGGAATATCCGTGGACTAACTTTTTTTTAACGCACTAGTTAAAATAATCATTTATTTTGATAATAAACAATACAAAGCACTCCCGTTAGCAACCGCTCTCGCACTACCTGTAAAAAAGTATAGTAATAATCAATTAATAGTGTAATTCGGGTAAAATTTAGTTACCATCATTGCAGAATTTTCTTCGTAAAAAGAATAATCATTTTGAAATAAAGGAATGAGGATTTACCATGTGCAAAAATATGGTATGAAACAATAACATAACTACGGTTTTACTGCAATTATTATAGTTCTAATGGGCAATTTTTATCTTCTTTTACTCCTAAGTAAGTGGAAGTATTGCGATTGTGTTAAATTGCGTTTTTACCAAAAATACATTTAGAAACATGCACTCTAATCCGAAATGACCTGCTCTTATAGCTTTTCAAATTTCTATGATAACAGATTGTATCATGTAGCCTTGGCTTACCTTCTAGTAAGCTTGCGAGTCGTCCAAGAAACTATATTTTCAAAGCCAGCCGCTAAATATCTTGGGATGACGTTTCAAACTACCTTCAGCTTCGCCGAACATATTAGACAGCAAGCTGACGAAGACTGAATGATGCTAAAAAACCGACATGCAATAGAACTGCATATTTGAGTGATACACAAACATAAAATTGAAACGGCAGGTGGTATAGGCGACACCAGAGCGCAATTTTAGAGGCTATACTGACGAAAATAAAATGTTACATCAAAACCAAAATTCGTCGAGATGCCATGTAAGTCTTCGCTGATCCTATTATTCAGTTTATCCTGAGCAGTAAACAAACCTGAAGCAATTGTGGCTTCCTGTATTTAAATGAATTTCTATTGTAATTACATCCTAAACTTAGAATATAGTTTCAAATTGATTACCATAGCTAGTAATTAAGAAGCATGCGCTCTAATCCGGAAAGACATGCGTTCATAGGTTTCCCTACCCCGGGAATCACGTGCCCCAGCCCGCACGTGATCGTCGTCGCCAGCCATTCTAATGCGACGTCCGCTAAACCCAACATATTACAAAATAAGTGTAACTGCACCATTATTAATGCTTTGAAAACAGTTTGTATCATGTAGCCATGGCTTACCTTCCAGTTGCCAGCCGGCGATGAAATTGCATTTACAATGTCAACCGCTAAATATCTAGGAATCGAGTTTCAATCTAAGATAAGCTTCGCCGACCACATTAGGTGAGCAGCTGACGAAGCTGAAATAATGCTAGAAACCAACATGTAGATGTCTGAACGTTGAGTATAATAAAAATGATAAAGGGAAAAGGAAGGAGGTACCGAAAACACGCCGCTAATTTTACAGCTTTATAATTCCTCCGCGGAAATAGAATTTAACATAAAGATCCAAAAAAACGCCGAGACGCCTGTGATTAGGCGCTGAATGCCTCATTTTTTTTTTAGCCTGAATAGGTGAACAAGCCTGAATTAGTTGCGGCTGTGTATTTTAATAGATTCCTAAAAACTATAATTCCAGTACTGAAAACTTCATTTCGTCGACTATGACGTCCTTCCACGTTTTCAGATTTGAATTATTGGAAACATATGTCGCAATTAGTAACTTTCAGCCCGCGGGAATTTGACCACTTTACAATTTTTTCAATTAAATCATTATCGAATAATAATGTAAAAGCTTCGAAAAATTGTACAGTATTCCGCCAGATCTACTTTTGTTCCTTCTTGCCATGTAAAATCGTCAAACATAGCATCCACATCTGCCCCTGGCCAAATTGAGTGACTTAGTAATGCTTTGCGACTGTTATATTAACGGTCCTAAAACTATCATGAAATGAGGAATCATCGGCTTCAATAGTAATAATTGAATTTGGCAAGCTTCTCGTGTCTTCATAGTCCATCAAGCAATAGCCACCTATATAAATTGGTGTATTTACGTTACAAGTTCTTTCATCTTTACTCGAATATATTATACGTCTTTTTCTCAACGCGAATTTCTGCGAATTTTCCACATTTGACACCTACAAAGAAAAAATAATTCTAATGACACGTGAAATGAAATAGTAATTACTCTTGAAATCGGTAACTTTTTTACTTTCAACACTTGCCAAAACCGACATTCCGAAGGTGACCAACAATACTGCACCTCATTGAATACAATAGGCTAAAACAAATATTAATTTATGTGAATTAAATCCAATAGAGAAACTCTGGTACAAACCAAAACATGAATGGGCAATAAAGTTGACAAAAGCATTACAAGATTAACATAATATAAACAAAAGTGAATTCAACTATACCTACCTCAGAAATAAAATAAATGAACAGGCTAGGTCAGTAACCTACACAATGGTATACACTTTTACTTTAAAACACTAAAATATTATTCACTTTTTTGGTATTTTCTAATTTTCTTGCAGATTCAACGATTTTCTTCAAATTTAATATATCAAATACACATACAATCATCTACCAGTTTTATTTAAAAAATTTCTCTTGAAAAATTCATTGAAGGGCTCTTTTGAGAGAAGGTTGAGGTTACGATTTCCTCTAACGTGCTTTTTCAGTTTACTATACAATTCTATCATCTAAATAATATTAATTACAATGAAATGTGTTGTTGAAATTCTGAGTTTTCCAAAAAATCCGATGACCAGAAGTGCGTTTTCACTGAACAATATTAGTAAACCGCAAGTGCGCTTTTACTGAACGTTTTATTTCGTTTTCGACAAACGCCAAGGAATTTCATCAAACTTGGTACACAAACTAAAAAATTGGTCAATTAGGTACAATTCTGAAAACTGGAGTAAGAGAAAGTTGTGTGCGTGTTTCACACCAGACTTTTTTTCTTTTGTAGGGGAAATTCACATATATCTACACAAATGCAATCTGCAATAATAAACATGTTAAGAATTCACTTACCGACTCTGCTCTACCTGGACTGGAAGTTCCGAAGAAGGATATTAATAGTGGCCATATAAATGTTTAATTAAATAATTATAATTCCAATGATTAAATTCGTAACCGTATCATGCAAGATATCATTGTTGTCATAAATTATACAAAACCTTATTTACGCATTTGACGATTTTCTAAAGGAAACTATTTGGAATGGAAAAGTAAATTCTGAAAAGTCTAAGAATTTTCCAGAGTGAAGATTTTTGCTAAACATAATATCACAAGGAATTAGTAATACATCACATTTTCACTACTATCAAATATTCAATCTCTAACAAGCACTAAGTAATATATAGAATTTATGTAGCAAACATTCATGCGACTTAACATAATTTGAATGAATTATAATTATTTTGAATTTATTTAAACCAGTTCATTTCATTCTAAGATTTTTATACCAATACTATTACGGAGAATCCAGAGACAACATAAACATGGACCACTATAATTCCCCAGCCTACCTTTAATGCTGTAGGTTGGAATATGTAACAATCTCTTGCAGTTACATATCCTTCGATGTCCTTGCTTCTTCCACTTCATTACACTGGACACAAGACACAGTTTAAAATATTATAATCACAAAATTGTAGAACGCATTACTATTCTGTGCGAAATTTGGAATATCCGTGGACTAACTTTTTTTTAACGCACTAGTTAAAATAATCATTTATTTTGATAATAAACAATACAAAGCACTCCCGTTAGCAAACCGCTCTCGCACTACCTGTAAAAAAGTATAGTAATAATCAATTAATAGTGTAATTCGGGTAAAATTTAGTAACCATCATTGCAGAATTTTCTTCGTAAGAAGAATAATAATTTTGAAATAAAGGAATGAGGATTTACCATGTGCAAAAATATGGTATGAAACAATAACATAACTACGGTTTTACTGCAATTATTATAGTTCTAATGGGCAATTTTTATCTTCTTTTACTCCTAAGTAATTGGAAGTATTGCGATTGTGTTAAATTGCGTTTTTACCAAAAATACATTTAGAAACATGCACTCTAATTCGAAATGACCTGCTTTTATAGCTTTTCAAATTTCTATGATAACAGATTGTATCATGTAGCCTTGGCTTACCTTCTAGTAAGGTTGCGAGTCGTCCAAGAAACTATATTTTCAAAGCCAGCCGCTAAATATCTTGGGATGACGTTTCAAACTACCTTCAGCTTCGCCGAACATATTAGACGAGCAGCTGACGAGACTGAATTGATGCTAGAAACCGACATGCTAGAAACATGCATATTTGAGTATAACAAAAACAGTAAAATTGAAAAGGCAGGTGGTAGAGGCTACACAGACGCAAATTTTAGAGCTATACATCGACGAAAATAAAATTTTACATCAAAATCCAAAAATATCGTCGAGATGCCTGTGATTCTTCGCTGGATGCCTATTATTCGTTTAGCCTGAGCAAGTAAACAAACCTGAAGCAATTGTGGCTTCCTGTATTTAAATGAATTTCTATTGTAATTACATCCTAAACTTAGAATATAGTTTCAAATTGATTACCATAACTAGTAATTAAGAAGCATGCGCTCTAATCCGGAAAGACATGCGTTCATAGGTTTCCCTACCCCGGGAATCACGTGCCCCAGCCCGCACGTGATCGTCGTCGCCAGCCATTCTAATGCGACGTCCGCTAAACCCAACATATTACAAAATAAGTGTAACTGCACCATTATTAATGCTTTGAAAACAGTTTGTATCATGTAGCCATGGCTTACCTTCCAGTTGCCAGCCGGCGATGAAATTGCATTTACAATGTCAACCGCTAAATATCTAGGAATCGAGTTTCAATCTAAGATAAGCTTCGCCGACCACATTAGGTGAGCAGCTGACGAAGCTGAAATAATGCTAGAAACCAACATGTAGAATGGCTGAACGTTAGAGTATAATAAAAATGATAAAGTGAAAAGGAACGAGGTACCGAAAACACGCCGCTAATTTTAGAGCTTTATAATACCTTTGAGGAAATAGAATTTAACATCAAGATCCAAAAATAACGCCCGGACGCCTGTGATTATCCGCTGACTGCCTCATTTTTTTTTTTTAGCCTCAACAGGTGAACAAGCCTGAATTAGTTGCGGCTAAGTGTGTTTTAATAGAATCATAAAAACTATAATTCCAGTACTGAAAACTTCATTTCGTCGAGTATGACGTCCTTCCACTTTTCCAAATTTGAATTATTGGGAACATATGTTGTAATTAGTAACATTTCAGCGTGGGAATTTGACCACTCTACAATTTTTTCAATTAAATCTTTATCGAATAATAATGTAAAAGCTTCGGAAAATTGTACAGTATTCCGCCAGATCTACTTTTGTTCCTTCTTGCCATGTAAAATCGTCAAACATAGCATCCACATCTGCCCCTGGCCAAATTGAGTGACTTAGTATTGCTTTGCGACTGTTATATTAACGGTCCTAAAACTATCATGAAATGAGGAATCATCGGCTTCACTAGTAATAATTGAATTTGGCAAGCTTCTCGTGTCTTCATAGTCCATCAAGCAATAGCCACCTATATAATTTCGTGTATTTACGTTACAAGTTGTTTCATTTTTACTCGAATATATTATACGTCTTTTTCTCAACGGGAATTTCTGCGAATTTTTGACATTTGATACCCACAAAGATAAAAAATAATTCTAATGACACGTGAAATGAAATACTAATTACTCTTGAAATCGATAACTTTTTTACTTTCAACACTTGCCGAAACTGACATTCCGAAGCTGACCAACAATACTGCACCTCACTGACTAGAATAGGCTAAAACAAATATTAATTTATGTTAATTAAATCCAATAGAGAAACTCCGCTTCAAAACGTACCAAAACATGAAACGAGCATTAAAGTTGACAAAAGCATTACAAGATTAACATAATATAAACAAAAGTGAATTCAACTATACCTACCTCTAAAATAAAAAAATGAACAGGCTAGGTCAGTAACCTACAACACTTTTACTTTAAAACACACACTTTAAAACACTAAAAAATATTATTCACTTTTTTGGTATTTTCCATTTTTCTTGCAGTTTCGACGATTTTCTTCAAACTTATTATATCAACTACACATACAAAAATCTACCACTTTTATTTAAAAAATTTCTCTTGAAAAATTCATTGACGGCCACTTTCGGGAGAAGGGTTGTGTTAGGATTTCCTCTAAGGTGCTTTTTCAGTTTACTATACAATGCTATCATCTAAATAATATTAATTAGAATGAAATGTGTTGTTGAAATTCTGAGTTTTTAAAAAAATCGGATGACCAGGAGTGCGTTTTTACTGAAGAAAATTAGTAAACCGCAAGTGCGCTTTTACTGAATTTTATTTCGTTTTCGACAAACGCCAAGGAATTTCATCAAACTTACTACACAAACTATAAAATTAGGTACAATTCTGAAAACTGGAGTAAGAGAAAGTTGTGTGCGTGTTTCACACCAGACTTTTTTTTTTCTTTTGCAGGGCAAATTCACATATATCTACACAAATGCAACCTGCAATAATAAACATGTTAAGAATTCACTTACCGACTCTGCTCTACCTGGACTGGAAGTTCCGAAGAAGGATATTAATAGTGGCCATATAAATGTTTAATTAAATAATTATAATTCCAATTATTAAATTCGTAACCGTATTATGCAAGATATCATTGTTGTCATCACCTTATTTACGCATTTGACGATTTTCTAAAGGAAACTATTTGGAATGGAAAAGTAAATTCTGAAAAGTCTAAGAATTTTAAGAATTTTCCAGAGTGAAGATTTTTGCTAAACATAATATCACAAGGAATTAGTAATACATCACATTTTCACTACTATCAAATATTCAATCTCTAACAAGCACTAAGTAATATATAGAATTTATGTAGCAAACATTCATGCGACTTAACATAATTTGAATGAATTATAATTATTTTGAATTTATTTAAACCGAGTTCATTTCATTCTAAGATTTTTATACCAATACTATTACGGAGAATCTAGAGACAACATAAACATGGACCACTATAATTCCCCAGCCTACCTTTAATGCTGTAGGTTGGAATATGTAACAATCTCTTCCAGTTACATATCCTTCGATGTCCTTGCTTCTTTCACTTCATTACACTGGACACAAGACACAGTTTAAAATATTATAATCACAAAATTGTAGAACGCATTACTATTCTGTGCGAAATTTGGAATATCCGTGGACAAACTTTTTTTTAACGCACTAGTTAAAATAATCATTTATTTTGATAATAAACAATACAAAGCACTCCCGTTAGCAACCGCTCTCGCACTACCTGTAAAAAAGTATAGTAATAATCAATTAATAGTGTAATTCGGGTAAAATTTAGTAACCATCATTGCAGAATTTTCTTCGTAAAAAGAATAATCATTTTGAAATAAAGGAATGAGGATTTACCATGTGCAAAAATATGGTATGAAACAATAACATAACTACGGTTTTACTGCAATTATTATAGTTCTAATGGGCAATTTTTATCTTCTTTTACTCCTAAGTAAGTGGAAGTATTGCGATTGTGTTAAATTGCGTTTTTACCAAAAATACATTTAGAAACATGCACTCTAATCCGAAATGACCTGCTTTTATAGCTTTTCAAATTTCTATGATAACAGATTGTATCATGTAGCCTTGGCTTACCTTCTAGTAAGCTTGCGAGTCGTCCAAGAAACTATATTTTCAAAGCCAGCCGCTAAATATCTTGGGATGACGTTTCAAACTACCTTCAGCTTCGCCGAACATATTAGACGAGCAGCTGACGAGACTGAATTGATGCTAGAAACCGACATGCTAGAAACATGCATATTTGAGTATAACAAAAACAGTAAAATTGAAAAGGCAGGTGGTAGCGGCTACACAGACGCAAATTTTAGAGCTATACATCGACGAAAATAAAATTTTACATCAAAATCCAAAAATATCGTCGAGATGCCTGTGATTCTTCGCTGGATGCCTATTATTCGTTTAGCCTGAGCAAGTAAACAAACCGGAAGCAATTGTGGCTTCCTGTATTTAAATGAATTTCTATTGTAATTACATCCTAAACTTAGAATATAGTTTCAAATTGATTACCATAACTAGTAATTAAGAAGCATGCGCTCTAATCCGGAAAGACATGCGTTCATAGGTTTCCCTACCCCGGGAATCACGTGCCCCAGCCCGCACGTGATCGTCGTCGCCAGTCATTCTAATGCGACGTCCGCTAAACCCAACATATTACAAAATAAGTGTAACTGCACCATTATTAATGCTTTGAAAACAGTTTGTATCATGTAGCCATGGCTTACCTTCCAGTTGCCAGCCGGCGATGAAATTGCATTTACAATGTCAACCGCTAAATATCTAGGAATCGAGTTTCAATCTAAGATAAGCTTCGCCGACCACATTAGGTGAGCAGCTGACGAAGCTGAAATAATGCTAGAAACCAACATGTAGAATGGCTGAACGTTAGAGTATAATAAAAATGATAAAGTGAAAAGGAACGAGGTACCGAAAACACGCCGCTAATTTTAGAGCTTTATAATACCTTTGAGGAAATAGAATTTAACATCAAGATCCAAAAATAACGCCCGGACGCCTGTGATTATCCGCTGACTGCCTCATTTTTTTTTTTAGCCTCAACAGGTGAACAAGCCTGAATTAGTTGCGGCTAAGTGTATTTTAATAGAATCATAAAAACTATAATTCCAGTACTGAAAACTTCATTTCGTCGAGTATGACGTCCTTCCACTTTTCCAAATTTGAATTATTGGGAACATATGTTGTAATTAGTAACATTTCAGCGTGGGAATTTGACCACTCTACAATTTTTTCAATTAAATCTTTATCGAATAATAATGTAAAAGCTTCGAAAAATTGTACAGTATTCCGCCAGATCTACTTTTGTTCCTTCTTGCCATGTAAAATCGTCAAACATAGCATCCACATCTGCCCCTGGCCAAATTGAGTGACTTAGTAATGCTTTGCGACTGTTATATTAACGGTCCTAAAACTATCATGAAATGAGGAATCATCGGCTTCACTAGTAATAATTGAATTTGGCAAGCTTCTCGTGTCTTCATAGTCCATCAAGCAATAGCCACCTATATAAATTGGTGTATTTACGTTACAAGTTCTTTCATCTTTACTCGAATATATTATACGTCTTTTTCTCAACGCGAATTTCTGCGAATTTTCCACATTTGACACCTACAAAGAAAAAATAATTCTAATGACACGTGAAATGAAATAGTAATTACTCTTGAAATCGGTAACTTTTTTACTTTCAACACTTGCCAAAACCGACATTCCGAAGGTGACCAACAATACTGCACCTCATTGAATACAATAGGCTAAAACAAATATTAATTTATGTGAATTAAATCCAATAGAGAAACTCTGGTACAAACCAAAACATGAATGGGCAATAAAGTTGACAAAAGCATTACAAGATTAACATAATATAAACAAAAGTGAATTCAACTATACCTACCTCAAAAATAAAATAAATGAACAGGCTAGGTCAGTAACCTACACAATGGTATACACTTTTACTTTAAAACACTAAAATATTATTCACTTTTTTGGTATTTTCTAATTTTCTTGCAGATTCAACGATTTTCTTCAAACTTAATATATCAAATACACATACAATCATCTACCACTTTTATTTAAAAAATTTCTCTTTTGAGAGAAGGTTGAGGTTACGATTTCCTCTAACGTGCTTTTTCAGTTTACTATACAATTCTATCATCTAAATAATATTAATTACAATGAAATGTGTTGTTGAAATTCTGAGTTTTCAAAAAAATCCGATGACCAGAAGTGCGTTTTCACTGAACAATATTAGTAAACCGCAAGTGCGCTTTTACTGAACATTTTATTTCGTTTTCGACAAACGCCAAGGAATTTCATCAAACTTGGTACACAAACTAAAAAATTGGTCAATTAGGTACAATTCTGAAAACTGGAGTAAGAGAAAGTTGTGTGCGTGTTTCACACCAGACTTTTTTTTCTTTTGTAGGGGAAATTCACATATATCTACACAAATGCAATCTACAATAATAAACATGTTAAGAATTCACTTACCGACTCTGCTCTACCTGGACTGGAAGTTCCGAAGAAGGATATTAATAGTGGCCATATAAATGTTTAATTAAATAATTATAATTCCAATTATTAAATTCGTAACCGTATCATGCAAGATATCATTGTTGTCATCACCTTATTTACGCATTTGACGATTTTCTAAAGGAAACTATTTGGAATGGAAAAGTAAATTCTGAAAAGTCTAAGAATTTTCCAGAGTGAAGATTTTTGCTAAACATAATATCACAAGGAATTAGAAATGCATCACATTTTCATTAGTATCAAATATTCAATCTCTAACAAGCACTAAGTAATAAGAATTTATGTAGCAAACATTCATGCGACTTGACATAATTTGAATGAATTATAATTATTTTGAATTTATTTAACCGAGTTCATTTCATTCTAAGATTTTTCTACCAATACTATTACGGAGAATCCAGAGACAACATAAACATGGACCACCATAATTCCCCAGCCTACCTTTAATGCTGTAGGTTGGAATATGTAACAATCTCTTCCAGTTACATATCCTTCGATGTCCTTGCTTCTTTCACTTCATTACACTGGACACAAGACACAGTTTAAAATATTATAATCACAAAATTGTAGAACGCATTACTATTCTGTGCGAAATTTGGAATATCCGTGGACTAACTTTTTTTTAACGCACTAGTTAAAATAATCATTTATTTTGATAATAAACAATACAAAGCACTCCCGTTAGCAACCGCTCTCGCACTACCTGTAAAAAAGTATAGTAATAATCAATTAATAGTGTAATTCGGGTAAAATTTAGTTACCATCATTGCAGAATTTTCTTCGTAAAAAGAATAATCATTTTGAAATAAAGGAATGAGGATTTACCATGTGCAAAAATATGGTATGAAACAATAACATAACTACGGTTTTACTGCAATTATTATAGTTCTAATGGGCAATTTTTATCTTCTTTTACTCCTAAGTAAGTGGAAGTATTGCGATTGTGTTAAATTGCGTTTTTACCAAAAATACATTTAGAAACATGCACTCTAATCCGAAATGACCTGCTCTTATAGCTTTTCAAATTTCTATGATAACAGATTGTATCATGTAGCCTTGGCTTACCTTCTAGTAAGCTTGCGAGTCGTCCAAGAAACTATATTTTCAAAGCCAGCCGCTAAATATCTTGGGATGACGTTTCAAACTACCTTCAGCTTCGCCGAACATATTAGACGAGCAACTGAAGAGACTGAATTCATGCTAGAAACCAACATGCTAGAAACACTGAATATTTGAGTATAATAAAAATAATAAGTGAAAAGTTAGGTGGTAGCGGCAACACAGACGCAAATTTTAGAGCATTATAACACATCGATGAAAATAGAATTTTACATCAAAATCCAAAAATATCGTCGAGATGCCTGTGATTCTCCGCTGGTTGCCTAATATTTGTTTAGCCTGAGCAAGTAAACAAACGTGAAGTAATTGTGGCTTCGTGTATTTTAATGAATTTCTATTGTAATTACACCCTAAACTTAGAATATAGTATCAAATTGATTACCATAACTAGTAATTCAGAAGCATGCGCTCTAATCCGAAAAGACATGCGTTTATAGGTTTCCCCACCCCGGGAATCACGTGCCCCAGCCCGCACGTGATCGTCGTCGCCAGCCATTCTAATGCCACGTCCGCTAAACCCAACATATTACGAAATAAGTGTAACTGCACCATTATTAATGCTTTGAAAACAGTTGTATCATGTAGCCATGGCTTACCGTCCAGTTGCCAGCCGGCGATGAAACTGCATTTACAATGTCAACCGCTAAATATCTAGGTATCATGTTTCAAACTAAGATAAGCTTGGCCAACCACATTAGGCGAGCAGTTGACGAAGCTGAAATAATGCTAGAAAGACTGAACATTAGGGTATAATAGAAATGATAAAGTGAAAAGGGGGGAGGTACCGAAAACACGCCGCAACGTGCTTGTTAGAGCTTTATAATAACTCGGCGGAAATAGAATTTAACATCACGATTCAAAAATGACGCCGAGACGCCTGTGATTATCCGCTGACTGCCTCATTTTTTTTTTTTAGCCTCAACAGGTGAACAAGCCTGAATTAGTTGCGGCTAAGTGTATTTTAATAGAATCATAAAAACTATAATTCCAGTACTGAAAACTTCATTTCGTCGAGTATGACGTCCTTCCACTTTTCCAAATTTGAATTATTGGGAACATATGTTGTAATTAGTAACATTTCAGCGCGGGAATTTGACCACTCTACAATTTTTTCAATAAAATCTTTATCGAATAATAATGTAAAAGCTTCGAAAAATTGTACAGTATTCCGCCAGATCTACTTTTGTTCCTTCTTGCCATGTAAAATCGTCAAACATAGCATCCACATCTGCCCCTGGCCAAATTGAGTGACTTAGTAATGCTTTGCGACTGTTATATTAACGGTCCTAAAACTATCATGAAATGAGGAATCATCGGCTTCAATAGTAATAATTGAATTTGGCAAGCTTCTCGTGTCTTCATAGTCCATCAAGCAATAGCCACCTATATAAATTGGTGTATTTACGTTACAAGTTCTTTCATCTTTACTCGAATATATTATACGTCTTTTTCTCAACGCGAATTTCTGCGAATTTTTGACATTTGATACCCACAAAGAAAAAAAATAATTCTAATGAAACGTGAAATGAAATACTAATTACTCTTCAAATCGATAACTTTTTTACTTCAACACTTGCCGAAACTGACATTCCGAAGCTGACCAACAATACTGCACCTCACTGACTAGAATAGGCTAAAACAAATATTAATTTATGTTAATTAAATCCAATAGAGAAACTCTGCTTCAAAACGTACCAAAACATGAAACGAGCATTAAAGTTGACAAAAGCATTACAAGATTAACATAATATAAACTAAAGTGAATTCAACTATACCTACCTCTAAAATAAAAAAATGAACAGGCTAGGTCAGTAACCTACAACACTTTTACTTTAAAACACACACTTTACGACACTAAAAAATATTATTCACTTTTTTGGTATTTTCCAATTTTCTTGCAGATTCGACGATTTCCTTCAAACTTGATATATCAACTACACATACAATCATCTACCACTTTTATTTAAAAAATTTCTCTTGAAAAATTCATTGAAGGGCTCTTTTGAGAGAAGGTTGAGTTTAGGATTTTCTCTAAGGTGCTTTTTCAGTTTACTATACAATTCTATCATCTAAGTAATATTAATTAGAATGAAATGTGTTGTCGAAATTCTGAGCTTTCAAAAAAATCCGATGACCAGAAGTGCGTTTTGACTGAAGAAAATTAGTAAAACGCAAATGCGCTTTAACTGAACATTTTATTTCGTTTTCGACAAACGCCAAGGAATTTCATCCAACTTAGTACACAAACTAAAAAATTGGTCAAGTAGGTACAATTCTAATAACTGGAGTAAGAGAAAGTTGTGTGCGCTTTTCACACCAGATTTTTTTTTTTGTAGGGGAAATTCACATATATCTACACAAATGCAATCTGCAATAATAAACATGTTAAGAATTCACTTACCGACTCTGCTCTACCTGGACTGGAAGTTCCGAAGAAGGATATTAATAGTGGCCATATAAATGTTTAATTAAATAATTATAATTCCAATTATTAAACTCATAACAGTATCATGCGTTGTCATAAATTATATAAAAACTTATTTACGTATTTGACGATTTCATTGGGGAAACTATTTGGAATGGAAAAGTAAATTCCGAAAAGTCTAGGAATTTTCCAGAGTGAAGATTTTTGCTAAACATAATATCACAAGGAATGAGTAATGCATCACATTTTCATTAGTATCAAATATTCAATCTCTAACAAGCACTAAGTAATATAGAATTTATGTAGCAAACATTCATGCGACTTGACATAATTTGAATGAATTATAATTATTTTGAATTTATTTAAACCGAGTTCATTTCATTCTAAGATTTTTATACCAATACTATTACGGAGAATCCAGAGACAACATAAACATGGACCACTATAATTCCCCAGCCTACCTTTAATGCTGTAGGTTGGAATATGTAACAATCTCTTGCAGTTACATATCCTTGCTTCTTTCACTTCATTACACTGGACACAAGACACAGTTTAAAATATTATAATCACAAAATTGTAGAACGCATTACTATTCTGTGCGAAATTTGGAATATCCGTGGACTAACTTTTTTTTAACGCACTAGTTAAAATAATCATTTATTTTGATAATAAAGAATACAAAGCACTCCCGTTAGCAACCGCTCTCGCACTACCTGTAAAAAAGTATTATAATAATCAATTAAAAGTGTAATTCGGGTAAAATTTAATAACCATCATTGCAGAAGTTTCTGCGTAAGAAGAATAATAATTCTTAAATAAAGGAATCAGGATTTACCATGTGCAAAATATGGTATGAAACAATAACATAACTACGGTTTTACTGCAATTCATACAGTTCTTATGGGCAATTTTGATTTTCTTTTGCTCCTAGTAAGTGGAAGTATTGCGATTGTGTTAAATTGCGTTTTTACCACAAATACATTTAGAAACATGCACTCTAATCTAAAATGACCTGCTTTTATAGGTTTTCAAATTTCTATGAAAACAGATTGTATCATGAAGCCTTGGCTTACCTTCTAGTTGCGAGTCGTCTAAGAAACTATATTTTCAAAGCCAGCCGCTAAATATCTTGGGATGACGTTTCAAACTACCTTCAGCTTCGCCGAACATATTAGACGAGCAGCTGACGAGACTGAATTGATGCTAGAAACCGACATGCTAGAAACATGCATATTTGAGTATAACAAAAACAGTAAAATTGAAAAGGCAGGTGGTAGCGGCTACACAGACGCAAATTTTAGAGCTATACATCGACGAAAATAAAATTTTACATCAAAATCCAAAAATATCGTCGAGATGCCTGTGATTCTTCGCTGGATGCCTATTATTCGTTTAGCCTGAGCAAGTAAACAAACCTGAAGCAATTGTGGCTTCCTGTATTTAAATGAATTTCTATTGTAATTACATCCTAAACTTAGAATATAGTTTCAAATTGATTACCATAACTAGTAATTAAGAAGCATGCGCTCTAATCCGGAAAGACATGCGTTCATAGGTTTCCCTACCCCGGGAATCACGTGCCCCAGCCCGCACGTGATCGTCGTCGCCAGCCATTCTAATGCGACGTCCGCTAAACCCAACATATTACAAAATAAGTGTAACTGCACCATTATTAATGCTTTGAAAACAGTTTGTATCATGTAGCCATGGCTTACCTTCCAGTTGCCAGCCGGCGATGAAATTGCATTTACAATGTCAACCGCTAAATATCTAGGAATCGAGTTTCAATCTAAGATAAGCTTCGCCGACCACATTAGGTGAGCAGCTGACGAAGCTGAAATAATGCTAGAAACCAACATGTAGAATGGCTGAACGTTAGAGTATAATAAAAATGATAAAGTGAAAAGGAACGAGGTACCGAAAACACGCCGCTAATTTTAGAGCTTTATAATACCTTTGCGGAAACAGAATTTAACATCAAGATCCAAAAATAACGCCCGGACGCCTGTGATTATCCGCTGACTGCCTCATTTTTTTTTTTTTAGCCTCAACAGGTGAACAAGCCTGAATTAGTTGCGGCTAAGTGTATTTTAATAGAATCATAAAAACTATAATTCCAGTACTGAAAACTTCATTTCGTCGAGTATGACGTCCTTCCACTTTTCCAAATTTGAATTATTGGGAACATATGTTGTAATTAGTAACATTTCAGCGCGGGAATTTGACCACTCTACAATTTTTTCAATTAAATCTTTATCGAATAATAATGTAAAAGCTTCGAAAAATTGTACAGTATTCCGCCAGATCTACTTTTGTTCCTTCTTGCCATGTAAAATCGTCAAACATAGCATCCACATCTGCCCCTGGCCAAATTGAGTGACTTAGTAATGCTTTGCGACTATTATATTAACGGTCCTAAAACTATCATGAAATGAGGAATCATCGGCTTCACTAGTAATAATTGAATTTGGCAAGCTTCTCGTGTCTTCATAGTCCATCAAGCAATAGCCACCTATATAAATTGGTGTATTTACGTTACAAGTTCTTTCATCTTTACTCGAATATATTATACGTCTTTTTCTCAACGCGAATTTCTGCGAATTTTTCACATTTGACACCTACAAAGAAAAAAATAATTCTAATGACACGTGAAATGAAATAGTAATTACTCTTGAAATCGGTAACTTTTTTACTTTCAACACTTGCCAAAACCGACATTCCGAAGGTGACCAACAATACTGCACCTCATTGAATAGTATCGAGCGGCAATCATTGAATAGTGCCGAGCGGCATTTCCATACGAAGTATACCATCGTACATAGCATTCCATAGCTCCGGGCCCAATACGGATCCTTGCGCAACACCACCTGTGATCTCTAACTGCTATCGACCGTCTTTAGACTCACCTATAAGCTTTCTCTTCCAGAGATAGCTGTCTATTAGCCTAAGAAGGTATTTTGGTATTCGGAATTCTCTTTCCAGGGCCATTAGCGTGTCAGGCCACCTCGCCGAGTTAAAAGCATTCCTCATGCCGAGGGTCGCTAGTAATACAATCGGCCTTGGATGTTGTCCATTTTGGGTTATCGCGCGGGCGGCACTCGCTACCTCTTCAATCGCGTTTATTGTAGAACGGCCTCTTCTAAATCCATGTTGATGTTCAGAGAGGTCGCCAGCACTCCTAATCGCGTCGCATAATCGGGGTTTGATCATTCTTACCAAAAGCTTGCCGGCTTTATCTAAAAGGCACAGTGGCCTATATGAAGAACCGATTTCATATCTCCCTTTCCTTTGCTTATTAGCACCAAGGTTTGTGTCTTCCAAGCCGTCGGGAAGGTACCTTCCAGTAGACATCGGTTGTACACCCTCAGCATCATCCGGGGGAAAACATTAGCCGCCAGTTTAAGAATCTCGGCAGGAATTCCGTCTGGTCCAGGGGCTTTATTATTCTTCAATAAACCCACAGCATTAATCATTTCTTCTGACGTAAACAGGGGTACAGTCTTCGTGGGGTGCACTTCTTGCAAGCGAGATCTCCCAGGTCGAGTTGGAAACAGTTTAGTGACAATATCCTTCGTCTGACTAGCGCCTAATTTTGGGGTCGGCTTCTGATTACCAAATTTGCGCATTGGTCATACGGTATTGAAGTATGGGGATCGACTAAACGTTCCAATTCCCAACGCATCCAATCCTTCCAGTCAATAATTCTTCGAAAAAAACCTTAATGCTCCATTTTTTTATATCTAACCTCACTATCCACAATGATCTGAACATTCCTCTGGTCAACGACTTAGCGAAATCTCGTTTCCTCAAATTTCATTCCACTGCAGCAGCTCATTCCAATTCTCTTTTAGAACGGCTCTTTTGTCCTACAATACCATCCCTAAGGAGATTGAAGAGGAGATGGCCGCGCGATCTACTATTGTCAGACACAGTGAAATAAGTCCCATGATAACGGAGTGTCACCACTGGGTGGCTTCTCTAATCTAAACATCCTATTACTGCATCAACTATCATCACATTTACTTGTTATAACTATTGTTATAGTTGTAAATTTCAATAAAATAAAAAATTGTTTATTAATTTAGTAATTTAATTTGTTCAAAATATCTTGAGAACACTTATTATTCAATTATTAAAAAAAAGTATTTCTATTGAAACCAAATAAAAGGATAATAATTTATTTATGTTTATTCTATGCCACTGACATTGGTATTAAGATGAATCTCATCCTTCTACTACAGAAAATAACTGATAAATTGTTTTCATCATTCGCGAATTATGAGGTGTAAAATAGCATTGGAACCCGTACACACGTACTATTTCTGGTCTATGAATTCAGTGAATTGAATTGAAAAGTATGATATGTTAATTTTACATAAATCTGTTAAGTGAAAGATTTTCTATAGAGTGGTGATAGTTGTTCTTTGTTAAATTGTGATTAGAAGCTTTCCATTTCGAAATTCTATAGGAAAAATTAATCGTGTATCTTTGTTTAAAGATGACAATTGATAAAGTCCACGTAAACACACGGAGGGATTTGGTTAGAGAGTAGCTCGTAGTCCCTAGTGGTAGTAAAGCGTCACTACGAGAGGGCTCTACCCTTACCGATAATAGTAAACCTTGTGGCAGGGAGGAGAACTTCTATACGATTGTTTTAAACAAACTTGATAATTTAAATGAAAATATGAAATCTCTAAAATCTAAAAGTAAGTTTAAAACTGATAATATTATAAAAAGCATTAACGATCTTCAGATAAATTTAAATAATAAAATATCTATATTGGAAGATAATTTTACAAAATTAAATGAGCAATTTTCCTCAATTAAAAAAGGTAAACAAGTTAATTGATAATAACAATAAAATGTTAAACGCTAAGTTTGATACCCTTCAAGGTTTTGGCAAATCAAAGAAAATCAGACTACTTAATATAATGCCTCAAGATAACGAAAATAATTTTTGACTTAATTAAAATCATAGCAGATGCAGTTGGATTTAATTTAAATGAACAACTATTAGATAATTATTATCGCCTCAAAGCTCATAATGCTGCTGATGGTTCGACGATTATTTTGTAGTTTTTAATAGGTGTTGATAAAAACAATTTTCTAGAGGCATGCCGATTAAATAGAGAGATACTAACTTCTGATTTGTTCAATAATTCTTCTGCTGTTGGACACTAAAATGAAAATTTTTGTTTTTGAGAACATGTCCAAAGAAATGTATAGATTGTATAAAATGGGTAGAACTCTTCTTAAGGATGGATTTATAAAGTTTATCTGGCATACACTTAAGTTTATCCTCGCCCAAAAAACATATAAAATCTCCAAGGGAAGTTAAAATTATTTTCTGGAATGCTCACGGCCTTAAGTCCATGTACACACTAACTCCCTTGGAAATTGAAAAACTGATTCAAGCTGATATTATGTGTATCTCTGAGTCCTGGCTTTACAACACTTTACATTTTCCTCGTTTTTTGGACGCTTGTGAACCTTACTGGCTCTTGGCAGCGAAAACCACTGGTCCTGTGCAGAGCCTGGCGGCTTGGTCACCTTTGTAAAAAAAATCTGTGTTATTCTCCTTTAAACTATTTTAATCCTAAAAATATTTTAAAGATTATGTTTTTGAAGATTAATTATTTTTTTAGTGTCTTATGTATCTCTACAGTACCAATTATGTGTCATTACTGATTTTTTGTTTATTGAGAGTGAAATGATATATTTATTTCGTATTTGTTATTTTATGTATTGATGTTATCAATATATATTTTCACTTAATTTTTTTTATGTTCGACATATTGATATACATTATATGTATTTTTGTTTTCATACTCTCTCACTCTTTTCACTAAACTTTAATTTACTGGTTACTTAGGTAATAATTGCTATTTACTTTATATTACTTTCTCAACTCTTGGCAACAATGTAACAGTTATAAGCCAATAAAGTTATTATTATTATTATTATTATTATTATTATCATCATTTGCGAATTATAGAATCTAATGGGTAATCTTGTTAAGTGCAAAATTATTTATTTCTAGAAATGGGAGATTTTCAATAGTGAAAATATAGATTGGATAGCGGTTTGAAGAGGTGATAAGTGCAGTTATATTTACCTATCTCCATAGAGCGATTTTCTTAAAAATAGCAATTTCCCCATCTCTGTATGTAAAATATAATTGCATTTTTATGGTTGGCAAGTCTATTGTCCATTTTGCTGGCCCAGTTAAAGGTGGTTTACAAAGATTTGAGATATATCCGCCCGAAATCTCTAGGTTATACATATAAATTTAATAACTGTATTGACTTACATCATAACTTTACCAATTATTATATATTGATGCAAGTTTAGTTTGTCTCCCTTCTATCTGATCAATATGTAGAATTAATCCATTCAAGAATGACATGCTATTTTTCATTAATTCCTAATCTATGCTCTCTAAGTTCATGTCACATCCTTTGATTCCTGGGCTTTTAACTATGGAAGATTAAATTGAACTTAATAATAGATAAATGCAAATATTAATGTCTTTACTTTAAATAGCAAAACTCTTGGATCTACAGATTCCCAGGCTAAATATTTTGACATTCACTAGGTGTGCAAAACTATACTTTTGATAGAAATTTAAAAATTTCCTATATTGAAATTACCGTTAACTTATTATTTCTCATTAACAAGAATTTCTTAGGATACTATAAAAACATTTACATTAATTTAAAGTGCAGACTTTATAGTATATAATTCATTTTTAAAGAAGTTCAGAACAAAATCAAATCAAATTTCTAAAAAGAACTCTCCGAGATGTGCCCTAATAATACTGACAATTCTTTTTTTAAAAACTGTAATATTCATTTTCTACAACTTCAACACAAAACCAGTTCCCCAATGATGTGGAAATACTTGAATCGACAGACTTAGATCGAAAAATGTAAGTATAAATATATAGTTTTTTTTTGTTTTTTTAAGGAAGTTTAAAAAGAATTTGCATTGGGGAAGTCACTTGACTTTGATCAGGACTTCGTTAAAAGTGAAACAACGTATCATGTAGTTTTTTGTTTTTAATTTAAGGCACATCAACATCTATGGTCATTAGCGCCCAGAGCCTTCTCAGTGCACTACCAGCCTTCGGACAGTGTTCCCTCGTTACAGATAACACTGACCATTACCGGATAGTGAGCTGAAGAGACTCCTAAGAAAAGAAAATCAAAGGGCAGCACGGATGGACTCGAATCCCGGTCCTTCGCGTGGAAGTCCACTGTGCTAATCCCTTCCCTATCATGTAATTTACTATAAATTATTATATGTTCATTTTTAGTCTGAACTTTAAATAAATACAAAAAAAAAAAGGGTTTTAATATTTCCCGATTCACATCTTCCAACGATTCGAGCTCAAGAGAATTTTAAATTTTTATCAAAAGTGTAGTTTTACCCATCTAGAGGATATCAAAATATTTAACCTGGGAGACTGGTGACCCAATAATAGATAAAATGAGAGATGAATTTAAAAAAAAATGATTTACTGATTAATATTCTTCAAAATTCTTCATTTTACGTTTGGCATAAAAATAATCCTTAAATATCTTAAAATGAATACCTGAATCATGAATCAAGAGTCTGAAACTTGAATTTTAGTGGTAGAAAAAACGCGTACCGTTTTATTTGTTTCCTTATGTTATAAAGAGAAGATGGAACGATAAACTAGGTAATGGACAAAAGTTCAAGCCTTTGAGTTTATTCAGTTTCTTATTATAATTTAAAAAAAAAAGTTGAATGTTTCTTATATCAGTGAATAATTACATCAATAGCATTAACGGAATGTATAGGAGCAGCAAACAGGATTGTTAACGACGTTAAAAAAAGCGTCCCAAACTGGAGAACCGTATTCTAGGATTGGTCTAACAAGGGATCTATAGAGCGTGAGGCGTGACTGAGGATTATGAAAATCAGTTGATGAACGAAGGATGATGCCAAGTTGTTTGGATGCCAGAAATATAATATTTTATTAATGTTTGTGTTAAACTGGAGACTGGAAAAGAATGCTAAGAGCAGGGACAGATGAAAATTTTCCAAAATAATGATAACACATAACATGGTAACTAGCGAGAAAAGGATTTGGATCTTGTAAAAGTAACGAATGAACATTTGGCTACATTAAGCAGTAGACCATGTGTATTGCACCAATCGTCTATTTAGATTTTCTTGTAGAACAATCGAATCTGTTTGATATTCAATGCATTTAAATAACTTGAGGTCATCGGCATACAGAAGAAAAGAGATATCCGGGAATGTTTTGTTAATATCGTTTATTACAATATGAAAAGGATTGGTCCAACGTGGGAACCCTGAGGAACTCCGGAGGTGCAGAATATGGATGAAGATGCACATGTAGGGAGTTCCACAATACAGATTCTGTCCAAAAGATATTGCTGGAGCCAAAGTAGCATTTTACTATGAAATTCCAATATTTCTAATTTTTTTTTTATTAATAATTCTATTATTACTTTGTCAAAGGCTTTTGTGAAGTCGGTGTATATGGTATCAAGTTGCAAATGTTGTTCAATACTTTGCATAGCAACATGCTGGAGTTCAAGAAGAATGGTAACAGTGATATTTCCTTTCATAAATCCATGTTGCTGGGGAATAATTATATCATGAATGTGAGCAGAAATAACAGTGTCTAAATTTTCAAACAGTTTAGTCATCACAGACAGAATAGATACAGGCCGGTAGTTTGACACTTCAGACTTACTTCCACTTTTATGAAAAGGAACATCAAAACACAAGTCAGTAAGAGGAATATATAGTGTTAGGCTACAGTTTTTTAAGATAGAAGGAGGAATCCCATCAGGGCCAGAGCTCTTGTTAATGGGAATACAATTTAACTTATCAAGTTCAGAATTAACTTGAAAACAAACTACATTAATGGAATTAAAATAACATTCTGAATCTGGTACATAAGAATGTAACTTTTATTATTATAAAAAATAATAATAAAAAAAATAGACTTGAAAAATTCTGCTATAATTGCACCATCATTGGAGGTTTCATCTTTGTAGGTCATCTGGCTAAGTGAACCAGGAGACTTTTTCAGACAATTGGTATACTCCAGAATACATTAACATCATTAGTTAAATTAATCTATTCATTCTGAATAAATGCCTTATAGCAATTCACAGCTATTTAATCCTTAGATCTCAAAAGCGAGAAAGCATTATAATCAGTATGAAAGCCAGATTATGAGCAAATTTTTTCTCAATGATAAGACTTGAACTCGTTTGTAAACCAACGAGGATATTTACCTTTTTTGAATCATCTGATGAACATATTCTCGTATTGCACTACACAATACTTCATAAAACTTTAGCTCAGTTGTGTTCATATAAAAAGGACCAAAAGAACTGTTAGCAAAGAATGCATTCATTGCACCATATTCCCAGTCACTGAGATCATACTGCAAGCAATGACAATCGACAGAATTGTTAGTAACTAGTGAACAACCCGTCCCAGCATTAAGAAATCATCCCACTTTTCTTTATTAGAAACAGATAAATTAGTGTGTACAAGATCTAATATTCTTTCATTACAATTTAAAACATTCTTTATTTGGGTTAGATCTGTGAATGAAAATGCTTCAATTATTACTCTAGCAGAAGCAGAAGATCCATATCCTTGAGACATTCAGTCAAATTAGGCAAATTATAATCACCAACAAACAGGAAACTAGGCATTTTTATACAATTCAATATCTTCACTGTGAGCAGCATAGGATTCATATGGAGAATCAGAAGGAATGGAAGCATTGCCAATTATTAACTTGCGGTGATGTAAATGCACCAGAACAAACACTTGTTCAATATTATTCTTGCATAGTAACAGTTGGAAAGATTACTTTGGCGTGACACTAGCAATAGAACACCACCTCCGTGAGATTCTTGAGATGTAATTGAAGATCTATCCGTACGAAAGACGTAGTAATTGTAAAGTCCAAGTTCGTTATCCTTAATGTCCTAAGTTAGCCAGGTTTTACTTTAACAGATGAAGTCAAAATAAAGGCGTGAAGAATTGGTAATATTCTTTCCAAGTAAAGATTTTATCCTGTTTAATAAATAATTTCCAAGTATAAGTGTTGAAATGTGCCAATCAATAGTTTCATTAAATTTTGTAAGTAACTTACTACTAGAATTTACTGGATATGGTCTATTAATGGGGATTTATGAGTGACCAATTTTTTTTTTGTCAATCAATCATATAAAATTATTTTGTTTTTTCAAATTGCAGTTATTTAATACATTTACAATGTAAAGTATTATTTAGTAATCCTAAACATTAAAAGAAAACTAAGAAAAATAATTTTAAATATATGTTCATTATGTTTAAATATGATAGATAGACACCATAATTTCTGTTTACAAATGTCAGATAATTAAAGGAAACAGAAAAGCCTCCAATCCTCCAATAGTAATCGGCTTTTTTAAAATTAAATTATATCCAAAACCCATAGTAGTGGGGAAGATAATTTCTTACAGTTATTGAACAAGTGTTTGTGTTACATTACATTTTATTGAGCAAGGGTATTTTTGAATGTTTCTTTTTGTCAATAAGTTAAATTCAAAATTCATAAGTGTAGAATAAATTATGTGAAACCTAAACAGTGATCAAAGTGAATAATAGTTACGTTTGGTCGTTAATAAAACAAGCAAAATGTTAGCTGGGGCCAGACCCAACCAACGCTTGTTTTAAATAGTGATAATTCTTTTATCTGACAAAATGAATAGCGATGAAGAAAAAACTTAAGGATTGCACAATTTTTATTTTTATTCATTTAAAAAAGAAATCATAATTTTTAACTAATACTTTCTACCTTGATTCTTGCAACTTGAAGGTTAGATTTCAGAATTTACTGCATGCTTGAAGAATTGGTAATAATCACAACAAACAAATACAGTGTTCATTGAGTAGCCTTCGTATATATTAAATACCTGTAATTAGAAATGAAAAATTAGGCATTCAGAAGTCATATTCAGCTAAAGAAGTTTGCTCAATAAAATTTTTACGTGACGAATACGGCTATTAATTGAATTTTATATTTTGTAATAGACTTTTCTAAGTAAATAATGTAAATGTTTTGGTGTTTAAAAAACAAAAAAATTAAAAGAACGTCGTGAAATAATGGATTTCATAATCGAAGGTCATTAAGTAATTCTTTGAAGAGCTAATTCATTATTTTGTGCATATATTTAAGATATATAAATTACATGTGAAGTCATTCTACCAAAAAAAGAATAAAAAGGAAAAAAGTAGTGTTTGATGAAATAACAAGGATATCATAAAAAAACTGAATTATCTTCATCGGTATTCATCTTTGTACAAATGGCAAATTTCCGGAGTTTAATTCCGGTAGTGATTTTTAATCAATTTTTATCATAAATTCTTCAACAATTTCTAATTAGTAAAAGATTTGCATAGAAATAAAAATATCAGAAAGACTAAATTAAAAAAAAATTAATAAAATACAGAAATTATCTAATATTTCCTGTTAAAATTTCCTCAGTACTTTACGAAATAAGTTTAACTCCGGGAAATTAATACTAACATAATGAAATGAACAATAAATTGAATTTACAAAAAAAAAATGCATTTACAACCATTATTTTAAATGTCACTGCTCATTCACAAAAACAATAAGCAAACTGTAATTAAAAAAAAAATTATCTTTATATTAAAAATTCTTTGCTTTGTGAGTTAGACTGGCATCTGTAGTGTGAAGTTTCCATAGCCCATTTTTCAATAATTTCTTGAAAGTCGGATTTCAGCTTATCAACGTATTGTTTTACCAGCAGAAAAAAATACTATGTAAAACTTTTTAATTTATGTAAAAGTTGTTCAACTGGAAGGTAGATTTAACAAATAATGTTCCAAGTACCAGTAGCAAACAACATATAAATTGGAATTAATTGAAAAAATGGAATTATCACAACAACACACCGTAAACATTCAACGCGAAAATACCCAACACGAGAACTTTTTCTAGCAATCAATGTTCATTTGTCAAAAAAAAAGAAAAAAAAGAAAAAAAAAAAAAAAAAAAAAAAAAAAAAAAAAAAAACCGCCTTCCTTTTATGTGCTGGGCATATCAAAGAAACATTTTTATTTGTTTTGTAACATCAAGTAATTTGAAATGTCGTTCGTTTTTCTTCAAAGAGAAAAGGGATTCCTTTTTTTGATGGAAAACATGTATCTGAAAGATTCTCATTTAAGATAATATATGATACTTTATTTCAATGAACTTACCTTACAATGTTCAAATTTTCTACTTCGTAGCTTTTATTTTCCATTTTATAATCTAATTATGTTTTATGTTTATTATAAAATTGAATATATGCTCTTATTAATTATTCTTAGTCGTCAATCACTTACTGGATTCCATGATGTACATTTATTTCCAAATTTGTTAAAAACTTTTTTATATTATTTTGTTATGTTTACGCTTATCGTTTATAAGTGTGTCTGCTTTTCTGGAGCCCCCCTAGGACTCGGTGCCCGGGTGCATCCGACCTGTTTATTGGCCCTGACTATAATCCCATCATAACTCAAATTCAATGATAGATTGACCATCGATTAGTTTAAAGTCAATTTTAAAATTATTTTGTTTACAATAAAAATACTGAAATAATATCTCCTTTTTAAGCCGTATTATAATTTTACGAAACATAAGAAAGTAGTTATCTAACAAAAGATGCTTTTCATAATCACGCCATATTGGATTAGTGGATTTCAGTTGACGTAATCATTCGTTTAAGTTTCTTTGAAATCAGCATTTGAAATTTTAAAAAAATCTTATATATCCCTGTTGTATTTTATTTTAATAGATTAAAGTACTATTTTTCTCACGGAATTGCTGTTAAATAGTAAATTTTGACTGAATTCTTTTTTACATGAAAAATCTTATAATTCCATTTGACCTAATTGTTTTATTTAGTTAAATTAACCGATAAAAATAAGAATTTTAATACTAACTGTTTACTTGACAACTTGTGCAATAAATGATCATAAATAACTATTAATTTACCCAAATATGATGTTAATATTACTTACTATAATATTAGTAGTGTTCACTGGAGCAGATCCAACGAAGGAAAGAGTGAGGTCGTGGCAGGACGTTCCCAATGAGTCTATAATACAGGATACTTCCGTGCTACTATATAGTATTGATATAATTTTGGAGAAAAAACATTAAATGGCATATTTTAATATATCTTTTTCTATTTTAAATTACTCCGTAATTAAAATAATAATTCCATACATTTTTTATTTGAAATTGTCAAAAATCAGAGGTATTATAATAATTAAAAAACGTTCACAGAAATAATGTAAAATTGTTTTAATAATTAAATTTATTAATCTTTCTTAAATTGATTTTCCTGTAAATTAGAATTTGATTAGAACAATAAAATTTTGGGATTATATTAAATTAATATGTAATTTTTTCCCAAATTCTGAACCATTTTAAAGACGCCATATTTTTTTTTTTTTTTTAGCTTCTCCAATTAAGATAATTTTGTTAATGGTTTAATTTCCTGAGAAATAAATCGTAATAATTGTATGAAAAAATATTGTAAAATTATTCATAAAAATAGTTTTTCGAAATAAAATATGATAAACGCATTAAAATTCTGGAATGTGATACTGGACCAGATGAGATGAGAATTTTTTTTAATTAAACAATATTCTACGATATAATGTTAATTTATATTATTAACTGTTAACAGGTATTTTTATATGCTCCCGATTTCTAGCATTTCTATTAAGTCTATGAGGAGCACTTTCACTTTATTTTTGCTTTGGTGAATCATTTTTGTGTTTGTGAATGAACTCTTATTATTGACAAAAATTAAATTGAGTGATTGATTATAAATACAAGATGAAAAAAAGTGCCACAAATGTTTGACCTTAATTTAGGTTGTCTTTGCTTTCTTAAATCTATTATATTTTTTCTCTTCAAAGTGCATGTTATTAAGAGAATCTATGTTCTAGTTTATTAGAAACTATTTTAGTCATCAATCATCTGTGTCTTTTCGATTTTACCACAAGAGAATTCTTTTTTTAACAAGAAATTTATCTTTCTATCTTGCAATTTATTGTCTCTAGCATCTTTCTTTACGCATGCATTAAGTTATCAGGGTTTTTGTTGTATTGTTTTTTTTATTGCTGTCTGGTGTATGCCGCCTAAAACAGTTTCTGAAACAGTTTCCACACCCACTCAATTCATATCTGGGAGAAGGAAACGGGCTAGCAGTTCTCCTGAGTTTTATTCAGATAACAAAAAGTCTAGTTTTGAAGTGTGTAAGATGACAGGTGGTGAATTGGAAGTGGGAAGGATGTCAAAGAAGAATTGTTGGAGTCAATTCTCCCTTCGATGAATTTGCTACTACCACCAAGATCTACCACTGGACAATCTCTCCCCCAGAACTGGGCGCTCATCGCTGCAGCCCTCTTACTTGTCAAGACTTAGTAGTAGTTTGAAATAAGCTAAATAATTAACAACACTGCAGCTTAAAAACTACAAAATTAATTTACACACAGCTTTGTCATTCAGAGTGTGGGCTCGAAGCTACAGCCATCCATTTTTCAGGGCTAGTTGTTTCTAATAAACAAAATTCTTGATTTCAGACTCATTTTACTCGCCACTAAACAGGATTTTCAAGAGCTTAAGGAAGATAATTCTACACTGAAGGAGGACAATCAGGTATTTATTACATGCTGAAATTGATTCTCTTAAAACTGTAACGCTTAAACAGGAAAAGCTTCTTGAAGAATTAGATTTTAAAACTCGGCGTTGCAAACTAATTTTTAAGGGCTTGAAATATAGCTATGATGGGACTTTTCAAAATGAAAGTGAATTTTGTTCCCAGGCCCTTTCAGTGAATAACACTTTCAAGGAGTTTCTCTTTCCTCTGGGCCCCACAGATCGCTCTGACTGTATCCCTTTTAATCACTTTTTATCATTATCAAGACAAGTTGGAAGTTTTAATGGCTTGCACAATACTATAAATTTACATGATTTTTGATATAACAAGACTTTCCTGATAATATGAGAAATAAAAAGGGAATGAAGCTTCTGTTGTTTTGAAAACACATTATGAATTTAAATGGTGCTTTTAAGGTTTCAGTTTATTCAGACAATTTCAGTTTATTCAGACAACCTTAATTTCCAGAATCACTGACTGTTGGTGTTTGTTAGGAGGCTGAGATGTGGTGAAGAAGATGGTACAAATCAACTTAACCAGTTGGTGGGGACAGACATGTCTGAGTTTATAAGCAGATTATCTTTCCAATCTCTCCCAAGAGATTTCTTTTCAAGAGCTGGTCTGTTTCAATCTCATTAATCTATCATCATCATCAAAGTCATTGTCATCTTGAATAAATCATGTCTGCCGTCGGTTTGTCCAGTTATCTAAATCAGGTTTGTCTTTTTCATTTTCACTGATTTGTTCTAGTGTTAAAGGATTAAAATCTAAAATAAACGCAGTTTTATTTTTGGATTTTAACAAAATTATTGTTTTTTTTTTTATTGGAAACTTTCATTGCAGAAAATGATTATAATTTTTATAATAATTATTTTGCTGAATTTATACTATGTTGGGGTTGCTGTATAAATTTGGCCAAGCCAAAGATGGGCGACTCTTTTTACGCACTAATATTATTCCTTCAAAGTTTCAAAAAAATGCAAAAAATTAACTTTTTCTCAAATTGCTCTCTTGCATCAGCCCGAAATGCCATTTGATTCTTTTATAAAAGCGCATTTCAGATCGATTTTTTTTAAAGAGAAGTTGGCAAGTATCTTTTCTCCTGGCGGCCTGTAGAGCTGTCAGTTTTATACAGCATTGTCTTACATCTTCTTTCCCATAGTGTGGAGATGGCAGCTAACAAGGTTAAACCGTCTGCTAGAGGTCGATATAACAACAAAAAATAAACAAAGTAAAAAAAGGTAAAAAACAAAGTAGGAAAATATATTACAATAATACAACATTAAAGAAAGTATAATGTAAATAAAAGAAAATTACCATAGTTAGTGAGTAGCTTTATTGAATTGAAAATTAAACCAATTAACTATTAAACAAAGTATTTTCCGCAGTTCCAGGCACATCTAACAAAATTTACATAATAAAAATAATCATTTCTGTTTAGCATGACCAAAAGTTTTGGAAGAAAAGGATAACCCAAAAAGTAAAGTCAGATAATGGTGTACTTATACTACCAGAAAAAAAAAGAAGTGAAAGTTCACTAACAACACAAGTACAAAGGCTTGGTAGACAAATATTGGGAGCTTTATTATTTTTAAATGAAAGATGCTTTCCTTGTTCACATTTACATTCCGACAATATCATCATATAAACTGGAGTCGCTAGGTAACCAACTTATATTATATTCTTTTCTTCTTTTTTTAATATTTCTTTACTGCTAGGTTTCTTTTTCTAGGCTAATTAATTATTTCCATTTTGTATCTGATAAAGCGTTTAATATAACTCTAATGTACTGTAACTTTTACATTGAATTGCACTTATAAGTTGCATTACTTTCGCTTAATTATCTGCCATGTAAATTAAAACCAAAAATATTTTCTGCAGGAAATCAGTTTAGACTATTTTCTACAAAAGTTGACATTTAAATAAATAATGAAGAAGTTTCCATCAAATTTACCATATCATAGGAACATTTTTCGAAAATTTAAATTTGTCATTTTATTCATTTAAATTAGGGTAGCCTAATAAAATATATATCCAATTTTTACAATGAATAAAGCCGAGCTCTCATCTCAGAAGTTTGAGTTATCAAGAAAAGAGTTTTACAAAAAAAGACACAATAAATTTCAAGTGTCTGAAACAGTTGAAAATGGTATAGGATTATGTGTAGTGTTAATTTTGTTGTAAATAGAGTATAGTATCATCAAAATTTTTTGCCACACAAACCCATAGAAAAGAAGGTCTTGAAAGAAAACTTTTAAAACTGGTGCTGTCTATAAAGGATGTAAGAAAACTTCAAAGCAGGAAAGATTAATCACGAGGTAATTGAGGAAAATTAATCATTGGGAAATCCTTCATTTCATCCTCATTTAAAAAAATATATATATATGTATTCCAATCATATTTGAAAATCTCATCTTATTGTTAACCTTTTTTTTTTTTTGTTCCAGAGAAGTTTATGAATTCCAATGCTTTTAAATCAATTTCTATTATTCTTTGGTATGTTTTTTATTATTCTTTGTATGTATAAATAATATTAAATAACTATTTATTATTCACTATTTTTCTTTTTTATGTTGTAATTACAGATTGAGTGGCTTAGAAAATGTTTTATTTGGTTTCTCATCAAGAATATATCCAGTTATATCTAAAAGTTGTCGGTCAAATCCATTAGTTATTGACGTTATATGTTTTGGTTAGTAAATCTTCATATTATTATCCATATTTTTACCCATTATTATTAATCTATATTTTTAAAAAAAATATATATATATATATATAATATATAAATATATGTTTTTCATGTTATGTTTCATCACTGATTTATTTGGTAATAAGTCATGTTAGATTTGAAATGTGCGCTGGTTATGAGTTAACTGTAGCTACACCAACTGTTGCAATTAGAATTTTGAATTATCCACATGTAATTTATCTTATTACTTCCTCTTACTAGGAGTACTAGGAGTACTAATCGTGCCAAATTTTCGATATCGCGTTTTCACCGGAAATATCCGTTTTGAGGTCCCCTGAGTCCAAAAAATTGTTTTTTTTAGAAAATGGTCTCTGTATGTTATGTATGTGAGCAGCATAGCTCAAAAACGAAAAATCGTAGAAAGTTCAAACTTGATATTCCGTTTACTTATCACCATGAGATCTGGCACTAGGTCAGCATACCACTTTACTACATGTTTTTTTCTTTTTTTTGCATTTTCTTCCAAATTGTTCCAACGATAGTCTTTAAACTTATTATATCAACTACAAATACAAAGAGCTACAATTTTTATTTGAAACATTTTTCCGGGATTGCATTTAAGAAACTTTTAGGGGAGGGGGTGGGTTGTCTTCTAAAGTGCTATTTCTTTTATTTCACAATTCTATCAGCTAAATAATATTAATTAGAATTTAATGTGTTGTTGAAATTCCGAATTTAAGAAACTTCGGATGACCAGAAGTGCGTTTTTACTGAAATGAATTTTTCAATTTTCTGGTATTTTCTCGAAAACGGCTCCAACGATTGTCTTTAAACTAGGAATGCGAACTACACATAAATATAGAGAGCTAAAACTTTTATTTGAAACATTTCTCCAGGTAGAGTCATTTAAAGGGGCTTTTGGGGGATTGGGTGGGGTTATGTTTTTCTCTAAAGTGCTATCGAAGTTGATTATACAATTCTACCACCCAAACAAAATTAATTAGAAATAAATAGATGGCAAAAATTCCGAGTTTCAAGAATATTAGTGAACCGGAAGTGCGGTTTTACTGAAATTTTTTTCAGTTTTCGACGAGCTCCAACGAATTTCATCAAATTTGGTACACAAACCATAAAATTTGTCAAGTAGGTACAATTTTAAAAAATGGAGTAAGAGAAAGTTGTGTGAGTGTTTCACGTCAGATTTTTATGTTTTTAAAGATAATCAGACATCTTAGAATAGTTGCGTATGAAGGACCATATATTTTCAGCTTTTATTCACATACACTTTTTGAAAAAAAGTTCATTGTCTTTAAATAAAAGTAAAAAAGCAAAATAACAACAAAAATTTTCTTTCTAAGATGTTCAATACATAAAATTGTTTTAATAAATCTATTTGGCCACAAACTAAACACTATGTTCACTGCTTAAAAATATCGTCTTCATTTATAATAGTTATTTCACATTCTTCATCACCGTAATCTTGAGAAGTTTTGAAACATTTTCTGTAAAATTCTATGTTCTGCCTGTCAAGCCCATTGATGCCAAGAGTGATTTAACATCATTTGCTTTAGCTTCACTAATGTGGGGAGTTTTTTTCAGATCTCTAAGCGACACAGATACATTAAGAAAGGTAGTGCTTTTTCTTAACGCCTTGTGGTAGTAGAGGGTATTGTGTACCCTGGTCTATTTCATTTGGATGACGTAATTGAAGTCCAATTACCTTAGCTTGAGTTATCTTGAAATCTTTATTGGATATATCTTTGAAATCCTAAGGTGGTGATTGCCGATTGCCAGTTTTGAACTATTATAGTTCTGCCGACCATATGTAAAGTTCCAACTGTAGAAAGGAGGGAGTCATAATCTGTGAGTTGTAATTCTTATCTTCTTTTCTAACAAACCAGACGCCCTGTCGAACCAAACGCCATTATAGAGTTTTAATAGTTCATCCAACGAGCTTGCGCTGCTTATTTAAAAAATTCCGATGAAATTCGATTTAATCCAGGTGCTTTCCCATTTTTTACTTTTTGGAGGACAATTTGCGATTCGTGAGCTGTAAAGGGATTATCTAGATTTTCAACGAACACATAAGATTCGGCATAGTGTAATCATTGTTCGGCATAAAATGTAAATCGCTGTCATCACCAAATAGATTTGCAAAATATTCTACCCATTCATTAGCTGCAATAGATCCGGTTGAGTAGAAAACCTTTTTCTTAAAACTCTTGATTGTATCCCAGAAATCTTTTCATCATTGTTGCACTTCTATTTCCTCCTTTTTATTTTTAAACATTTTATCTTTCATAAATAAATTTGTCTTATGTTCAATTCCAACATGTTATTTCAAAGGCAAAAACTGAATTTCACAAATCTGACAGAAATACAATACTTTCTCTAAGAGCAATAAAACAAGAAAATCATATATTCGAAATATTTATGTCATTAACAAATTCGTATTTTCGAAATTAAAGAGCTACTTATGGAAAATTCGGGCAACTGATGAATTTCTTTGGGGAGTGATGATATTTTAAAACATAAGTGTTCACTGTTGTTATTTATTTGTTCAAAAATCCAAAAGACGGCCGGTTTTAGAAACAACAATGAAAAGTGGATATTTTAGTAGTATCCAAACCAATATGTATGGATATTATTGGGCTATATTATGGCCCAATCTGACTTTAGTCAAGACCTGTTCGGCACAAGAAGCCCTGTTTTGCATTTGGTGCAATGTGAATGTGTTTTTGCAGTTTGAGCTTATACCAGACGGCAGACGCCGGCTTTGAGCCATATGTTGAATCTAAATTTTATACTGAACAGCTGGATTGGAACAGCAAGGTTTCCCTTTTTATTTTCACTTACTTCTAGTAAGAAATAGAAGTAAGTTACTTCTAGTATTGTGATCGTGTCAAATTTTCGATATCGAATTTTCAAGGAAAATCCTTTTTGAGATCCCCTGAGTCCAAAAAAGTGGTTTTCAGAAAATGGTTGTATGTGTGTGTGTGTGTGTGTGTGTGTGTGTATGTGTGTGTGTGTATGTACGTATGTGAACAGCACAATTCAAAAACGAAAAGTCGTAGAACGTACAAACTTCATATTCCTTTTAGGTATCACCATGTTATCCGAAAGTAGGTCATCGGTCAAAATTTCTCAACCGGAAGTATCACTGAATAGTTTTTTTTTTTTTTTACTTTTTTGCAATTTCCTCAAAAATAGCTCCAACGATTTTCTTCAAACTTGTTACATTAATTTCCCATACAGTGATCTACTACTTTTATTTAAAACGTTTATCTGGGAAAATTCATTTCAGGGCACTTTTGGAGGAGAAGTGAGGTTAGGTTTTCCTCTAAAGTGCTACTTGAGTTTACTATACAATTCTTTCATATAAATAATATTAATTAAATTAACTAAATTCCGAGTTTAAAAAAAAAAATCGGATGACCGAAACTGCGTTTTTATTGAAATGTATTTTTCAGTTTTCTGATTATTTTCTCAAAAACGACTCCAATGATTTTATTTAAACTAGGAATGTGAATCCACATACAAAGAGCTACAACTTTTATTTGAAATATTTCTCCTGGTGAAGTCATTTAAGAAGGGGGCTTTTGGGGAGAGGGCGGTATTATGTTTCCTTCTAAACCTCATCATAGTTAATTACACAATTCTACCATCTAAACAAAATTATTTTTAGTAATAAATAGATTGCCAAAATTCTGAATAATTTAGTAAAGTGCGTTTTTACTGAATTTTTTTTTTGTCTTCGACGAATTTCATTAAATTTTGTATACTAACTATAAAATTTGTCAACTATAATTTTGAAAGTAAGAGAATGTTGTGTAAGTGTTTCACAACAGATTTTTTTTTTTAAATTAAAACGCATTTTTGAAACATGTAATGCTGGTAGTTTTTCGCGTCAAAACCAAAGATATGGAACAACATTAATAAATGGAAATGCTTGAAGGAAAGTAATAAAAAAAATGAAGGTTTATATTTTAAGGAATAAAATTTCAAGTAAGCTTTTTTATATTTATTATTAAATAAAACTATCCTTATACATATTAACTTTTGTAAAAATTAGAATTTTAGAAATAATCTTATACTTTTCATTAGAAAAAACATTCTCCCAATGGTTTATTATTATTTATTATTCGCGAAAGGGGAGGGCAAAACCCTACGCTATCCAAGCCCCCCAGGGCCCATAAGCTTACCCCAAAGAATAACAACCACTGGGACTAAATAAAATCCAGGCCCAGGTTTTAACCATCTAAGTTTCATAACAGACCGAACAAATCGGACCAAAACCTTAAAAGGGCACAGCTTAAGATCCTCTACCGACATCCTATTCCGGCCGAAGGTCCTAAACCTAATCTCCTCACAACCCAAACAATTCGTCATCAAATGCATGGGTGTTTCCTCCTCAGTTTCACAAACTCTCAAAAAGGGTCAGGCACAAGTCCCATTATATAGAGATGTCTCCTTAAACCACAATGCCCAGTGAGGAATCCAACCAGATACCTGAGGGAGGTCCGTGAAAGACATCGGACCCCACTACTCAAAGCTCCGTCCGGGCCCCCAATGAGCATTTTAGACTGCCGACAACCCACTGCACTCATCCATAAGGATGAGTGCTGTGAGGTCATCCACGTCTGAAAGCCCGACAAACATGTGTCAGAAGACACACCAACACAGGCTCTGGACCAATGAAAGGGAGAGAGGCACCTAATTTGGCAAACCTATCCACCTCCTCATTCCCAAAAATTCCCATATGACCTGGAACCCAGACCAGAAGCACATCCTTTAATAAAGAAAGATCTTCCAGTCTTCTAGAACATTCCAACACCAATCTGGAAGTGAAGACACATGAATTAAGCGCCTTCAACGCAGCCTGGCTATCCGAGCAGATACAAACACCCTTTAACTTAGTGTTACGCACCCTCTCATCCAAAATACAGCAAAGAATTGCATAAACCTCAGCCTGGAAGACGGTGGCCCACTCACCAAGAGGCGCTACCAAATGATCTCCCGTCTCAAAATAGACGGCAGCCCCAGACCTACCATCCATCCTGGAACCGTCCGTGTAGCATCGGAGATAATTCTCAGGAATCACAGCAGACGGACCCAGGGTTAACCAATCCTCCCTAGAAGGCAACCTAACCCTGTAGGAATGACCAAAGACAAAAGTTTTCAGATTCCTATCAGAAGGAAAGCCTGTAATGGGAATCCTTAAAAGCATCTCACGATAAATGGTAGAATGACCATATCGCTTACCCTGCCAAAAACCTGCCTGTTTAATTCTATAACAGGCTTTCATTGCCTGGTTTTTCATCTCCACACAGAGAGGTGGAATTCCTAACAAAGTCTCCATAGATGCGGTCGGTGTAGTCCGAAACGCACCAGTCACCGCCAGACAAGCCAAACGTTGGATTTCTTCCAACAGCTGCCTAGCGGATCGTGTTTCAATGCGACGCCACCACACCAAAGCCGCATATACCAATCTAGGTTTAATGACCATGCAATAAATCCAGAACATCATCTTGGGAGTGATTCCCCAATTCTTACCAACAACTCTTCGACATTGCCACAAGGAGATTATCGCCTTTTGATGTTGTGTCTTAACATGCTCCGACCAGTTCAATTTACTGTCGAGAACTACCCCAAGGAACTTCACTGATTTGCTAACCTGTATGGAAGTACCTAACAACCTAGGAGGTGTAAAACCTACTATCTTCCTTCTGTGAGTGAATAGAATTGCCTGGGTCTTCATAGGATTAATGGAAAGACCCTTATCCTGTGCCCAACAATATACCATATTAAGGGCGCTTTGCATTAGGTCCGAAATAGTGGACAAACAGCGCCCTAACAAAAATGACACCATCATCGTCATATGCTTGCACATAAAATCCCGATGAGTTCAGCCTAACCAAAAGGTCATCCATGACGACGCACCCCAACTTTGGTGAGAGACAACCCCCTTGAGGGCACCCTCTCCCCGCTTTTACTATCATGGTGCGCCCGCCAAGGGATGCCTGTATAACCCTACTCCTAAGATAGACACCTATCCAATTGATTAAGACGGGATGTATACCTTTTCGAACCAAGGCATCTTCGAGAGCATCAAACGATACTCTGTCAAATGCCCCCTCAACATCAAAGAAACACCCTAGGGCATATTCTTTTATTTCCAAAGCAGATTCTATCCTTCCGACGAGACAATGTAATGCAGTCTCTGTCGACTTACCCACCATATAAGCATGTTGGTTAGGATGGAGTGGATGATCCCTTAATGGGCCATCAGTAATATACCTATCCACCAACCTTTCCAAAGTTTTCAAGAAGAAAGACATAAGACTAAAGACATAAGGGTCTAAATGCCTTGGGGTCAGAGTAGTCATTTCTTCCCGGCTTGGGAATAAAGACTACTCTTACTTCTCTCCATAATGTTGGTACATAACCAAACATCAAACATCCTTTAAACAATCTTAGCAATACCTTCGTCAGCACGTCCCCACCCTTTTGCAACAGACAAGGATAAATCCCGTCCGGTCCAGGTCTCCCAATGGTTTACCTACATCATCTATTTTTTTTTATCCTTTTTTATAATTTCACCTGTTGTAGAAGAAATATATTATTTACACGAGAGAAAACTGATTTTACCGCAATCATTTAAATGCTACCATTTTTGTTATATCACAAAAGTTTCATTAAAAAAAATCAGTATCATTATTAGAAAACACTGTATAGAATCTGATGGTTGATTAGAATCGAAGTATAATATTGAGTTAATTCTGAATATGTTGCCGAAGTTTCAATTATCTATAAATCATAATAATAATAATAATAAAATTGTAAATATGTATAAGAAAAAAAAATTTAAAACTGGATAATTTATTACAAAAATTACTGAATAAAATAACGAATAGATTATTGCGAAATAGCCATTAGCTGCGAATAACAATTCTTTTCTTTTTATTGCTTCCATCGCTAGATTGCTCTATAAAATAGAAAAAGCACACTATGTAAACATTGCAAGTAAGCTGGGAAACAAAAATAATTAGTTATAATAATAATAGTTATTTCTCTGTACATTTTTATTTATCATTGCTGGTAACCTTTTCACAAAAAAAAAATTAAATAATATTGTTAAGAAATTTGTTTCTGCATATAACATTCTGCAAAATTTATCTCAAATTTAACCAAATTGAAATTTTGTCGATATAATTGTGGTAAACAATTTTTTATTATTTTATGAAATAGGCAATAATTAAAAAGTAATTAATGTTTACATTCTGTTAATTGTTATTAAGAGGTAGTTATACAATCGGGTTAAAAAATATTCATAATTGAAAATTAAATATAATTAATTAATTAATATGATTATTATATTAAATAAAATTTCATTTTAAAATAGCTTGTATAAGAAAAACAATGTTTTTAGCGAATGATTTTTGTGTCTGTGAAAAACAAAATTTTGAAAACCTGAAAAATTGCAGATAAACCTCGAACTTGCTATTTCATTTACATTCCGGACATCAAGATTTAGGTCAAAATCAATTTGCGACTATATAGAATTTTTTTTTATTTTTTATTTCTTTCAATGGTTCTCAATTTTCTAAAAACAGTTTAATTGCTGTCAAATTTCATAAAATATTTTATTGTTTAAGTTTATAAATGATTTTTGATAAAATTCAAATTCTTTTAAAATTGAATTTTTTTTTTTTTAATATTTTAGGACCCCCTAACCAATAATAACTCTTTCCTGAGGCTCCGCAAAAACTTCTAACCAGCCCTTATTAAAATATTACGAGTACATTATAAAGGAAATAAACTATGAAAAATGTATTACCTGAAATATTATTATTTTTTTTTTTTTTTAATGTTGCATTTGGTTTTGTGTTTTCATATTTGTGGGATGAATCATTATCAGAATCTCCGGCTGCAGTATCGTCTGACCTTTGCTGCAAATAATGTGTCAAAACAATTATTAATATTTACATTGAACACTAGGCGTAACAAATTTGTAAGTATAAGCGTGATTATATAGAAAGGGCTTGAAATAGTATCCGGTGTGACCTACGGAAGGGAACCAGTAAGTCGCGTGTCAATGGCGCCCCACAGAATGGAGGTAAGTTGGTTGATGTAAGACTGCTGAGTCTCCGATAAAAAAATGTATATTGAGACTAGTGAATAATTAAATTAATGACATAAACGTTTACGATACGACAGAGGGATCTCAGGTTGAAGAGTTTGAACTTTATCTGTTAGACTCTGTTAGCTTTTCATGATACTCGAATCCATATGTCCTTATCGTACTAAAAGAGAGACAGAGCAATCTTTTATTCATTCACAAGACTTTCTCTTACTCAATTTTACATAGTTACATAGGTTTTCGAACTCTAATAAATAACGCTTCTAATTTCTATAATTTATTTGTTTAATTGAACTAATAATTAATTCGATTCCTTTTTTTTTATGTTGTTACGAGATATTAGATTGTGATTAAATCACAATCTAAGCTACTAAGCTCTTGCTTGATTTCCATCTTTAAAATACTCTTACAGTACTTCGTGCCTTTGTGGACTGCGCCACATATATAAAAATTAAGGACAATATAATGTATAGCTGCAAACTGCAGGACAAAGTAAAGTTTTTTCACCGAAAATTTTGAAATTTCTTTGAGTAATTTTTGTGGGTGTTTATCATCATTCTTCCATTATTATAAACGGTCAAATATGTGATGGATGCAAGAAACATAAAAATATATTAATTTAAGATAAAATAAAAAATATCAAGAATATGTGACAATTCCCTTGCAAAAGGACATTTCAGGTAGAAAAATACAGTTATTTCGAAAGAGGAAAAGTTGATCGACCTTGATAGCGTTGTACACCCCTTCTCCTCAAAGGGGAGGAACTAAAGGAACAAAGAGAAGACATTCTTTTCAAGACAGATTTGTTGTAGACACCAAGAACACATCAGAACTGTACCAGTTTTAAGTTATAATATAAGAGTTAATTTATAAGCTTATTATTGTGATAATCTAAAGTAACTTAATTTCTCTTAGAGAATATATCTATTTTAAGAACAGTGGTCCTCACTTGATTATTACTAACGCTTCTATCTCAAACATACAAGCCCTTTTACAAAACCGCTCAAGCCACTACAAATACACTATCAACAATCACATTTCAAATACAAAATGGTAGATCTTGTATTTCTGCCTAATTCTCTTTTGCTTTCTTTTTCAACAATGGAATGAAAATTCTGATTTTTTTCCTTTATGGCTTAATTAATTTTATAAAGTAGTAAATACGAGAAATAACTTTATTTACATTTTTTTTACAAAAAATTTTTATTGCACAATTTGATTATTTATAAAATACATAAAGAAGGGAAAATAAGTAAAACAAAATTCTAAACTAGATTTTTCATTGAAATAATTAGCCAATCACAGTGTATAAGTGAAGATGTGAAATGTAGGAGGACTCACATTATAATTGAAAATTTCTAGATTTGCCTAACATACATCCATATTTCACACCTTCTCTTCTACACTATGATTGGCTCACTAATTATTTTTTATGAAAAGTCTAATATAGAATTTTTTTTTTTAATTTTCCCTTTGTAGGTATTTTATAAATTATCAAATTGTGCCATAAAAATTTGTTATAAAAAATGCAAAAAATAAAGTCATTTCTAACATGATATTTTTTTACTGTTTTATATAATATAATTTATATAGTTTATATAATTAATGTGAACTATAAAGAAAAAAAGTCAGAATTTTCATTCCATTGTTGAAAAAGAAAGCAAAAGTGAATGAATCATGCAGAAATGCAAGGCTATTTTGTATCTGGTCGTTTATACTGATGGAACAAAATAAAATTGATGGTTAAAAACCCACAAAAATTTCTGGAAGCAATTCATAATATTTAGTTTAAAAACTTTTCCTAGACTTTGAGTTATTAGCTATACATTATATTAATTTTATGTATGTGGCGCTGTCTACAAAGTAGAAATTGAAAGAGTACTGTAAAGAATGATATCTACACATGAGCTAATTCAATCAAACCATTTTGTCGCAACATGATTAATGCACATAAACAAATAAATTATAATAAAAAGAAGTGTTATATATGAGAATTCTATCAACTAGAGACTATGTAAATTGGAGTAATAGATAGTCATGTGAGTGTTTCACAAATTTTTTTTTTTTTAAATTATCACCTCTACGGAACTTGTTTCTTTTTTATACTCAGGACTATGGCTGCCCATTATTTAGGACATTAAAAATCTAATAGAGAATGAATAAAATACTTAAATTTTCAACACATTCTGTTATAAATATCTTGGACTAATGATCTATGAATGTATTGATTAAACTTATTTTATCTGTGAAATAAAAATAAACGAAAATAAATTAATAAAATATAAAACTAAATCGAATGGATTTAAAGTGGAGATTAAATTGAGATGGAGGCATTAAATGTTTAGCTGTTTTTGGTCGTTACTGCCATAGAAATACATAGAATATAAGTTATTGTAAGTTTTTTTAGTCAGATACACTTTTAGCTTAAACTTAGTATTAATCATGATATGAGGAAAAATATGTTTTGAACTCTTAAGAAAACTAAAATATTTGTTTATTTAAATACTAGATACTTTTAAATAATTTACTGTTGTTAAGGTATGTACGGGGACAAACAAAAATAGATAAAATTGTAGGAATGATTTTCATTAAAAATTACATCCATAAATTTGTTTCAAAATCAAAGATAAACCCCAAAGTATAGAACTGCAGCAAAGAGTTTCAGGGAGTCGTATATAATTCTTTGTACAACGCATATTTTACAGTGAATTCTACATTGAATTCTGGCTTTCTGATTAGGTGATATTTGGAAATGGGGATAACTAGCTACTGAATATTAGGTGACTAAAATATTGGGAAAAACGTGCAAGTAAAAGGAATGGGCATAAACACTGAGCTAGTGTAGCTAATTAAGAAAACAATTCAGTTACCTACATTTCAGCTGTTTCAGTACAAGCGTTAACTAAATAATGAAATGTAGTCAGCAATATAAATGCAATATAAACAGCAATCCAATCACAATCCATTTGTATTTAGATTGGCTGCGTATAAGTTTATTGTAATTAAGCGAAAAAAATTATCAACATTATCAACAACATTGATCCATAGCATTTATTAATTGTTTCACAAAATTTAATTAGTTGTACAAATTTTTCTAGAGCTTCCCATTTACTACATATCTGAAATAAAGTAGAATATACATTATATAACCATAACAAGAAGCTATTATTGAGTTGTTGTGTACATACCTTTTTAAACTGGTTTTTAACTTCTTTTCTAGAGTTAATAAAACTGATTATTCAAAATAATAATGTTATTAATGAGTTAATTTAAATGATAAACAATTCAGAAAAAGTATAATCCCATATAATGTCCAAAGTATTTTAATAATCCCTTAAAATGGTCTATCGTTTCTGTGGGTCAGTGTGCAATGAAGTCAAATAAAAATGATTATGAAACTTAATAAATTTCATATTTTCAAAATTCTATTATTGATAGGAAAAATACTTGAAAATGTCTCCTTAAACATTTCTATTCTTTTCATGAGTACTATATGTCAGCATAATTCGAATTCGTAGCTTTCTTTCTGCATTCACCAATAAGAAGATCTTGTCGCTTTTCTCTTTGCGAAGGTCACAATGCTCGGTTGTAGCTTAATTCAAATATTTTTACATAGTTACGGGATCAGGATCAGAAGTTGAAGGATTATCATGTCCTGAAGCAGATGAATCTTTAGGTTTCGGTTTAACTTCGGATAACTACGTTTTCTGGATTAACTTCGGGGGTTGGTGCCTATTTTTTTATTTTTTCGTGGAATTTAGTTTTGAGGTATGGTTCGTCGGGGAACCTCTAAAATATTATTTAATGGGAAGTGCGATTTTACAGACTAGATTTTTCAGATTTTCTCGTATGCTTGATGCGAGGGTCATTCAGTAAGTAATGAGACAAATCGTTGTAGCCCGAAAATGATTTATTTAATCAATACAAAACTTTGCCTACTTTTCAATCCTCAGCAACATTTATACACTTGCCCCATCGTTCTTCTAATTTGTGTATGCCTCTGGCATAAAATTCTTTGGGTTGATCTCGAAGCCACTATTGCACCTGATTTTTAACTTCTTCATTGGATTGAAAATGTTTCCCACGTAAAGCTTCCTTAAGAGGCTAAACAGATGGAAGTCTGAGGGCGAGGTCGGGGTGTAGGGAGATGTGGAAGAATCACCCATCCCACTTTCTTTGTGGGCATCCGTAAATTGTCTTGGAACCCATCTCGCACAAGTTTTCTTGTACTGCAGCTTATTCTGAATAATGTTACGGACAGTTCCAACACTCACGTGCACTTCTACAGCTATCAGTTCAACAGTAATATGCCTACGCCTATTGTCCTGAATGAACGTGTTAATGCGAGATTCTTGCAACCTCAACCGGTGTCCACTTGTTGCTCGTTAAAGACACTTTCAAACTGTTCTACCCATTCGTTCGAATGGTTCAAACAATTTATTCCCGTGCACTTTCAACATTCTTGCATGGATGTCACCACCTTGATACACTCTGCAACTAATAATCTAATCACTAAGCGTTGTTTTTCCAAGGTGCAATGCTCCAGCGAACTCGCCATTGTTAGCTGAATACATTTGAGCTTATGGTTACCAAATATTCTCAAACAGCTGTTGAGAAACTAAGTACAAGGATGCCAACTTGACGTACTGAAACTATTGCATTGATTAAACTTTACAGTTTCTGAGCTACAGTGATTTGTCTCGTTACTTATTGAATGATCTTCGTACGCATATATGTTTTCCATACATATTGGATTCTTTTTTCGGTAAAATTAATTTTAACTTCAAACTTGGATTTCTTTACTAAAAGTATAGTTGCCCTTAACTTAGATTTAGTGAGGGGAGAGGGGGTATTTGATCCTCAGCAATAGGAAAGCTAGTATATTTGAATGTGAGTACGGTATAGTATAGATTCTAGAAAACTGCGATTCCAACAAAACTCTTTACTTGATACAACCAGCCTTCCTAGAATATCTTTAAAATAATTTTCTTCAAAAGTGATAGGTTTATTTTTGGTGCTGTTGTTATCATTCAAAGTTTAAGAAAAAAGCGCGACCCGGTTTTCAAGAAATACGAAAAACTCAGAAACCTGTTCAGTAATGACGCCCTTCCGTTTATCCGATTTTATTCAAACTTGGAAATGTCTAACAATTCTTAATGTATCTTAATATCCATACATGTGATAGAACTATATATGGTTGTTATAGTTTAGAAAAGGAAAGCTTAAGTTTACAATTTCTTCCAAACCTTACTAAAATCTTTAATTTTTTTGTTTGAAAAAACGGTTCAAATAAAAATGATAGGCCATTATGTGTGATTAGTATGTAAAAAATTTAAAGAAAATCGGCAATGCCTTTTTGGAGAAAATCGCGAATATTAAACAAAAAAAAATTATTAAAATTGGTTTTCCAGATGATGGATTTTGACAATAAAGTTATTGATTGGCAGCTGCGGAATGCTAGTTTGAGCTTCCTAAATTTTTTTCGTTTTTGAGTTATTATGTTCTCGTTCTCTCTCTCTCTCTCTCTCTCTCACACACACACACACACACACACACACAAAACCATGTAAATTTTTTCAGCGGACATGTTTCCTTATAAAAACATGTCATTTCCGGTTAAAACTTAATTTCGAAAATTGACAAGATCGCCATACTTCTTCCTCTTATCCGAAGTAAGAGAAAGTAAAAATATGGTTAAAATTACACGTTAACATAAATAAAAATAAATGAAATTTTTAAATCTATGTAGGGTCCATAAAGAAAAAGCATATACAGGGTGACCAGGGTTATATGCTCCACCCACTTTTTTTTTAAACGGCGGAAATTTCGAAAAAATAGAAAACACGTATTTAATCATTTTTAGTCTAGTTTATTTTCAGTGATTGATCCATTTTTTTATACCCCAATATCCCGAGATACAGCATCCAACTTTTTTTTTCAAATGGAACATTATATTTTTTTTTGCATATTTTTATAGTAATTGAGCCTCTAAAAAAATAAAAAAATAAAATTTTAAAATCGGTTAGGTTTTTCAAAAGTTATGGTAATTTAAAATATAAAAAACAAATTTCAGTTTAATGTCAAAATTACCTTATTTTTTCTTTAAAGAAGCTCTTCAAACTGGGCACCATCAACGGATAGGCAAGCCAAAGCTCTGGACTCCCACGCTCTGTTTGTAGCAGCACTTAGGTGGCAAAGTCAACATCTAGGCAGGCTAGAGTTATTCGACGTTCCAGATCTTCGACTGAAGGCACGGGATTAAGGTTACTGTACACTTTATTTTTTAGATATCCCCACAAAAAATAGTCCATTGGGGTTAAGTCCGGAGATCGAGGTGGCCATTGGATCGAACCATGAGTTCCTAACCACTTTTCGTGGAAATTTCTGTCCAGGTAACGTCGAACAACTCTCGCATTATGTGCCGGGCAACCATCTTGTTGAAAATACATATCTAGCCGACGTTTTAGAGGAACATCTTCAAGCAGAACTGGCAAAATGTCTCTTAAAAAAGTTAGATACCTTTCACCAGTTAAGTTCCCTCTGTAGAAGTATGGGCCGATTAGTTGGTTTCCTAAAACTCCACACCAAACGTTTGTAGAAAAAACAACCTGATGGCGTGTGGCGAAGGTAACTTGTGGATTTTCTTCTGCCCATATTCTAAAGTTCCAACGATTAAGAAGGCCATTGTTGGTAAACTTTGATTCATCAGTCCATAAAATTGTGCATTTTTTGTGGGGATATCTAAAAAATAAAGAGTACAGTAACCTTAATCCCGTGCCTTCAGTCGAAGATCTGGAACGTCGAATAACTCTAGCCTGCCTAGATGTTGACTTTGCCACCTAAGTGCTGCTACGAACAGAGCGTGGGAGTCCAGAGCTTTGGCTTGCCTATCCGTTGATAGTGTCCAGTTTGAAGAGCTTCTTTAAAGAAAAAATAAGGTAATTTTGACATTAAACTGAAATTTGTTTTTCATATTTTAAATTACCATAACTTTTGAAAAACCTAACCGATTTTAAATTTTTTTTTTTTAATTTTTTTAGAGGCTCAAGTACTATAAAAATATGCAAAAAAAAATATAATGTTCCATTTGAAAAAAAAAGTTGGATGCTGTATCTCGGGATATTGGGGTTTAAAAAAATGGATCAATCACTGAAAATAAACTAGACTAAAAATGATTAAATACGTGTTTTCTATTTTTTCGAAATTTCCCGCCGTTTAAAAAAAAAGTGGGTGGAGCATATAACTCTGGTCACCCTGTATATATAAAAATATAACAAAATAGTATTCCATTCACTAGAAACATATTCTGCTTATTCAGGGAACCTCAAAACTGAATTTCTATTAAAAATGTACATGTCGAAAGTTTGACACGTTTGCAATAATTAATCTTAGAGCAGCAGAAAAAGTAAAAAGTATTATTATACCTGAATTGTTGTTGTTGGAGTCCCTTCATCAATTTTTATTGAACTAGCGACTCGCTGGGTAACATTTTTTTCTTGGACTTCCTCTTTGGTTTCGTTTACACGAATCTCAGATGTAGCACTAGATGAAAAAACAAAAATATTTTGAATAATGAGAAATATTACTTCAGTGAAAATTAATGAATTGAAAGATGGTTAGGTGCTCTATACATATGCTGAATTTACATGAATTAGCAGTAGTAGTTAATAATTAAAAATATAACAGGGTAAAGCAATTATAATTAATATAATCGGATGTATTATAGCTTATAATTATTCCTAATGTTTTAGATAAATATAAAAAATTACTTTAAAAAATAAGGATTTAAAGAATCTAACGTTGTCAAAATTTTAGCTCTCATTATAAGCTAATAATAATGATTTTCGACCGTTCCATTATAATTGTAGGAGATAATGAGGAGCGGTCAATACAAACACACTTTTTTAAAATTATCCGATGTTTTGACAAATTTATTGTGAGGAATCTGTGCAACAATAAAAAAATAAAATAAAGAATACTCCTGAGACAGTTATTAAAAAAAAATATTTTTTTTTTTTAGATTACTTACAAAAATAAAAACGATTTAAAAGGGATTACGCATAATATTCAGAGTAAAAACACACAACACCAAAAAAAAACTAAATAAAACTTAAAGGAAAGAATTACTTATGTACTGAACTACATCATCCCAAATGAAGATACATGCAGATGAAGAGGTTATTAAAAGGTAGTGTTGAGAATTGGGGAATGGAAAGAAAAAATGAAGTCTTATGAAGGTTGGGAATTTCCAGAAAGGGGGGTTTAGAAAACTGTTGTAGATGAGTGATAAGCTTTTTGTGTGTCCTTTCCATAATTGAAGGAAGTTCTGTGTTTTTTTAATATTTATCATTTCTAAAATGTTTCTTTTTTCCTTGTTAGTGTTAAAGTTATGAGAATTGTAGGGTTATCATTAGTCAAAATTGTAGTTAAATTCAATATGATGTCTTGTGAGGACGGTAGTTGTGTCTTGTTAAATTTTTTTTTTTTTTTTTGTTTTTTTGTACAGATCCCAAAAGAAGACAAATTACCTTCCTAAGACATGTCCTCTTCCAGTGAAAGGTGTAAGCCGTGTTGCCGTAGCTACATAATTTTCATGTCGGTGATCTTCTAAAATTAAATGAACAGCTCCACCTTCAGCCTGTGGAAATAATTCCGCTGGAACATTTCTAAAATAAATAAAAAAACAATAATAATAATAAACAACTTTATGAGAATAATCACATACAAATTACCAATAAAATATTGACTAACCCTTGTCTAATTCTAGACAAAAATTCTCGTTCCTGTGGATCACTGTATGAACGCAATGGACCATTGTCTACGCTGAATCCATCACGCCACACTCTAAGGACGACTTCACGGTGTGTCTGAGATCCGGCTGTAGTGCCACCACTGTTGGGTTTAACCACTGGTGAAACGAAAAAAAACAAAATCTGTATAAAATATCACATAACTTTCTCTTACAGGTGCTGGGGATTTATGTTGATTAGCACAGATAGCAACTTAGAAATTTAATGTAATCCAGAAGAGAGCGCTAACATTGAACAAACTCAAATAACATTCCTAAGAACACCATAATATAAATTTTTTTTAAAAAACTGTTTCAAATAAAAGTGATGTTTATTCTTTGTAGCAAGTATTCCAAGTTTATAGGAAATCATTTTAGAATTTTTCGAAAAAACCTATTCTGCAAAGTTTTATTTCCGGATTTCCTAGAATGTAATGCATCTGATGTAAATTAATATTATATTAGTGGTAAAATCAAAATTGTATTGAAGTGATGAAAACTTAACATTGCTATTTCCCCCCGAAAACCATGGCAAAAATTTTTCAAATAAAAGTACTAGGCATTTATCTCTTTAAACAATCATATGAAGTTTCAAGAAAATCATTGGAGTCATTTTCGAGAAAATAGCGAAAAAAAAAAATTCAGTAAAGTCGCATTTCCGGATGATGTATTTTGTCCAAAATCTTCCGTGTCCCCACGCGGTGGTGGTACCTAAACAGAATATCTCAAGTTTGAGCTTCCTGCAATTTTTCATGTATGTGTGAATGAAATATCTCAAAAGAGAGCGAAATATTTCGCAAGAAAGATTTCTTTCGTACTCAGGGGACCTCAAAACATGTATTTTCGGGGAAGACTCAAATTTGAAAATTGATACAAAAACATCACATGACTTTCTCTTGTGCAATTATTACAATGCTAATTGATCCATTTTCTTTAAAATTTGTATTTTTACTAAATGATTAATTGCTTTAGCATTACTACACGGTTTGTAGTAATAGTTTGTAAGGTAAAGGTTTACCTGATGAATAATACTACATTGTATACAGCGTGCTCTGCCAAATTCTCAGCAAAACGGCAATTTATTAGTTAAACCTAACAGAGATTCCCCCAGAACAACCAATAAAATCGAATTTTTCGATAAATATTTCAAATAAAAGTGTGATGTAAAACTTTGAAATCTGTTTTATAAAGTCAATTTTCGAGTCAATCTATTTTCTTTTTGGAACTTCGGCAATGTATTTTATGGACCTTAAGTTGCTAGAACCTACATTGCACTGATGTTGCAACTGCCTCAAAATCTTCCCAGAATTAGTTGTCCTGGAAAAGGAAAAAAATCTTGCAAGATCATAAAATTTCTTGAAGAAATAGACTTGGAAGGGAATATTTCAGGCTGAGAATGTACTCAAGCTGTTAACAGTAGGGGGACAATAAATATTCCAGCTCGCAATATGCTATATCTCTCAAAAGAAAGAAAGAAAAAAAAACGCATAGACTTCTTTTGTTATATCTCAGTAATAGAGCTCATAATAAAAAAAAGCAGACAAACGGGTACAGAATATCGTACAATATTGTAAATACAGCTGTACAGTATTGTAATTACGAGGGTCATTCAATAAGTAACGAGAAAAATGGCTTTAGTGTGCCAGAAACGGTTTATTTATAATCAGTACAATAGTTTCAGTGCGTCAAGTTGGCATCCTTGTACTTAGATTCTCATCAGCTATTCGAGAGTATTTGGTAATCAGAAGCTCAAATGTATTCAGTAAACAATGGCGAGTCCGCTCGAGCATTGCACCTCGGAAGAACAACGCTCAGTAATTAGATTTTTAGTTGCAGAAGGTATCAAAGGTATTGAAATCCACAAAAGAATGTTGCAAGTGTACGGGAATAATTGTTTGAACCGTTCGAACGTTTACAAATAGGTAAAACAGTTTAAAAGTGACCGTGTAAATGTCTGTGACGAACAACGATGTGGACGACCGGTTGAAGTTGCAACATCCTCCCTCGAATCTCGCATTAACGCGTTAATTCAGGACAACAGGCAACGAATCAACAACAGCCAGTATTACAGTGATATGCTCACAAACAAAGTAAGGCCTGCTATTCGAACGAAACGTCGAGGGCTCTTGACTAAAGGCGTGATTTTGGTTCATGACAATGCGCGCCCACACACGGCACAGTTAACTCAAGAAACACTTCAAAAATTGGGGTGGGAGATCGTTACCTACAGCCCCGATATCGCCTCATCGGACTTCCATTTGTTTGGATCCCTTAAAGAGGCTCTACGTTAGAAACATTTTCAATCCAATGAAGAAATTAAAAATCAGTTGCAAAAGTGGTTTCGAGATCAACCCAAAGAATTTTATGCCAAAGGCATACACAAATTAGAAGAACGATGGGACAAGTGTATAAATGTTATAATGGAGTGATGAGGAGAGAAATTAGGTTAGATTAATTAGACGAGATATGAAGACTGTTATAATATAGCTATAAGCTTACACAAACTGCACTGGACTTGTAATGATTTTATAGAATAAATGGTGGGAGTAGAGATATGACACGATGCGATGTATATGGTTGAATGTGATAGATTGATAGATGTCTACATCTCTTACTGGCTTATATACAGGTTCCCCACTCTAGCCTGCTTAAGTGAGAGAGTACCAGAGAGAGTTTGTTTTCTCTCGGTCGGGTCTGTGTTCTCTCTCTTGCCGTTACAATGTTGTTGGGGACTATGTTGAAAAGTAGCCAAAGTTTTGTATTGATTAAATAAATCGTTTTTGAGCTACAGCGATTATTATTAAATGACCCTCGTATTATAGGTCTAGAATGTATTTTAGAAGAAACCAATTATTATATATATGTCCAAGATGGAAAGTAATTTTGTCTAACTATAGCAAAACATAAAAATAAAATTTGGGATGAAGAAATCAGATGTTTTAAAATTATTAAATAAATGAAACAAACCACAAAAGCATAACAACTAAGGAAATGGTTTAATTAAGCACCAATCACATAACTAAAAATGCTAAAACAATAAAATGCAAGTATATTTACCTTGAGAATCATCCGTTGAATGGCCAAGCCATAACCATATCCAGCAAAAAAAGGAGTTCCACCCGGTTCATGCGAAATCGCTTCCACTCCTCCTTGGCTGTAATGTACAGATATTATATAAGTTCACAAAATACATGAAGTTATCAGAGACATTTTCCCTGGTAGCCTGCTTCATTTTGTGGTCATCGACCGTTTCGGGCGTTCGTCCATCTTCAGGATGTGTTTTTCAGACAGTGTGACAAACAGACTTGCACAGAGCAACTTAGTTTCACACTTGAGTTAGTGTGAAACTAAGTTGCTCTGTGCAAGTCTGTGTTGTCACACTGTCTGAAAAACACATCCTGAAGATGGACGAACGCCCGAAACCGGTCGATGACCACAAAATGAAGCAGGCTACCACGGAAAATGTCTCTGATGCTTTCCAGCTCTGCGGAACCAACCACCACAACATACATGAAGTTAAATTGCACTCCTTCATCTTAAGAAGGAGTATATAACTGGTACGCCGACCATGCACCCACCAATTAGACTTTTTCGCTAAAGATTACGAGGTAACTTGTACAACAATTAAGGAATTTAGATTAGATGGATGATGGCAAGAATTTTTCACTTCAAAAGTGAAATCATGATGCAAAGATTAAGTCCTTACACAAAGATTTTTTTTCTAGTTACTGAAAATGATGACCTACATAAGCAGGTGTACACTGTCTTTCTCAGTACTGTCAGAAAATTATTAATATATCTAATCTCAAAATTGAACTAACTATTTGAAGGGGACATAATATGCGAGAATCGTTAATATAAAATCGTGTTTGTAAATATCAGACTTAAGTGGATGGGTTTTAAACCCATGGAACTTCTTTAGTTAGAAAAAGACGATCTTTTTTTTTTTACACCCCACTAAAATAGATTTTATCACAGCGATGTTAAGACCTTATGATCATTTTTGCGTTAAATTAGAATGATATATTAGTGGATAATCCTTCGCTATAGCTCCGAAATATTAAAAAAAAATATAATAAAAGTCTTAAAACAACTGCAGTATTTAAAGTAAAATATCTTTATATTTTATGGCTTTTTGATAATTATAAGTTTTAAGAAATCGTTGAAGCGGGGAAAACAAGAAACACTATTTAGTAAAGCAATATTCTCGATAATTGATTTTATAGGAACCTTCAGTCGGATACGTTGCGCATCCGAATGAGTAAGTTTTAAGTTTTTTGTTGTTACTATTATTATTATTTCTTTTTTTAACCTCAGTAATATACTGGATAAGGTGGAATAATGTAGGGCTGAATCCAAGCACATTATTATTTATTGTTCGTTCAAGAATTTTCGGACAATATGGCACGTGTTTAACACAAATGCTTTCTGGAGAACCATATAAATATTTCGGTCCAATTCCAGAATGGCTATACTTTCGTGCGATTCTTGGGGTACTATCCCAGTTGCCGAGATCACTATGGGTACTACTCGGACAGCCTCCACTTCCCACAGTCTCTTTATTTCGGACCCAAGCTCTGCATACTTCCGCTTTTTTTCCGCCCTTACCTATAGGAGGTTGTTGGTATTCGGAACTACAATGTCCACAACGTTACTGCCCTCCTCTCCTTGTCATAAAGCAGAATATCGGGTCGGTTGTGATGGACTGTTCTGTCACTGAGCACTATCCGGTCGCAGTACAATCTCCAACTGTTGGATTCCAGTACAGATTGAGGGTCATACTTGTAGTATGGCACACTTTCCTCAATCAAACCAGTCTTAAGAGCAAGTTTCCCATGTATTATCTGGGCCAAGTGATTGTGCCGGTGGATTATTATTATTATTACTATTACACATACAAATAAATCACTCGCTATAAAAATTTTTGCTTGGTACTTGGGGTACCTTTATATTATAGTAAAAAAATAGAAATTTCTAATTAAATAGTATGAAATTTCTAATATATAACAAAAAAATATATCTTACTCTCTTAGCGATCTAAACAAATCAGAAATAATCTCATGCGGAGGACGCCAAGGTCCAACGACTTGTTGACCACTATGTTCAGAACCTCCAGCATAATAGGCCTGACCCTCTTCTTCATCTGAACTAGATTCATTGGCACGCATTGTTGAAATGGTAGCAAACCTATAAGAAGGGGGGGAAAAAGTTTTTAAAAATAAATAAGATTAAATAATTAAAATTTTAAAAAGTTATTTCTTTGCCCAACAAGAAAAATTGCAAATTTAATACACTCCATTTTAGTATTATTCTCACGAGAAAGTGAGTGTGGCAACTGAAGGTTTTATGTTTTGATCGCAGCTGAGATCCCTTTGTTTCATTTATATGCATGTGAGTCTCTTTATTAGCCATTGTAAGTGTCAATAATACCTTATGTATTTAACAGAACTATTACAAGCAATATTTTAATGTTTAAATATTTTAATGATTTGTATAGATGAATTTACTGGCTTAATAAGTACCACAGAAAGTAATTATTATAACAAAATTGGTGATATCATTAATTACCAGTGCAAGTGTATACATATATAAAGTGTACATATAAACAAAGAAAAATTAGATACAATACTTCAAAGAAAAAAGCAACAATATTATACTATATAAATAAACAGCAAAATTCAATTATTCATCTTTGGAATTAAATTAACCCTGTTGGAACCCATTTTTCTAACAAACATATAATTTTATTTTTGAGTTCAACTAACCTTAATATGGAATTTTGACTTAATATGGAACCATTCAGATCCCGGGGCGGCCCCCAATTTTACTGTAACGTTATTTTGGTTTAACGGTGCAGTAAAATAAAAGAATATACGTTTAATTAAATATATTAAAAAACAATAATATAAACTTTATATTTAATTCCATACAGGTTCACAATTAAGAAGAAAAAAAGAAGAAGGTACCTTCAAGTGTAATACGTACGCTATGAGCTCTCAAATATTACTGATAAACTTAGATTAAAATAGAAAAAAATAATGGGGGAGAAGAGGGGATTTGCTTTAAAACACTTGCCCAGCTTCTGACGGTTTCATGGGTCCAATATAAATTATTATTATTATTATTTTAGAAATTAGGCACGATTGCAATAGTTCCCCTTACTAGGAGTAAGATAAAGTATTATATAAAAAATGTTGGAGATAATAACGTTGCTGTCTAACTAATAAAAAATGTGGAAGTTTCCCTGCAGATTTATAGATAATTCATTTGGTTCAAATGACATCAACGTGGAAAACAAATATATCTTTTTTTCATTACCTCGAACGATTCACATTTGAATTTGTGATTGGCGTTTGAGATGAAACTACTGTAGAATTATCCTCGCCAGAACCCCTAGCCTCTGGCTCTTCATTAGAATCATCATTTTCTTGCGCTTCGAGATTCAAATCTTGTACAAAATTTAAACCCATTTGGTCACTTTCTGTTTCAATTTCTGGCTGAACATTTGGATAGCCTCCTTCGTAAAAATTTGTGAGAGCAAGCTGTAAAAGTAAAATAAAAAACAGAATTAGTGAGAGTAAAAAACAAAAACCAGAATAATTTTTTATTTTTTTACATTGTTTTCTTGCTTATCTGCAATTAATTTTTAACCTATAAAAGATGAACAAAATTATCCATTTTCATTCTAAAGATTATGGTAGTTATCAAGTGTTTGATATGCTGAAAACCAAGGTAGTTTTAAAAAAAATGATAATCAAAAAGCGCTTAAAAATTATCAAAAGTGATGAAGACTTGTTTACCGTTTTTGTGAAGCGAATGACCTTGGGTTTTAAACTTGCCTATACTACCTTACTATGATATTATATTGATACAATAAAGAAAGACAACCAATATAAGATACCTAAATTTACAAAAATATCTTTCTGTAGTTTTATTTATAGGTTAGATCAAACCATAGTCACCATTAGTGATTACACTTCCGACATTTCATATTAATTTTAACATAATAAATGTTTGTACAAATAAGGAGCTTATAAAAAGTGAATAAACAAGACTACAAATAACATGATAAGAAAAATGCTTCCAAAAAGAGATGAACTTATAGGAGTGAGTTTAATATTACATAAAACTACAAAATACTAAAAAAAAATCTAGTGTGAAATACTCAGACAACTTTCTCTTACTCCAGTTTTCAAAATTGTAATTGAAAAATTTTATACTTAGTATACCAAATTTGATGAAATTAGTTGGAGTTCGTCGAAAACTGAAAAAAATCTTCAGCAATAGCGCACTTCCGGTTTACTAATTTTCTTAAAACGCGGAACTTTAGCCATTTATTTGTAATTTATTTTGTTTGGATGATACAATTGTATAATGAACTATGATGGCACTTTAGAGAAAAACATAACCCCACCCATCTCCCAAACGTGCCCTTAAATGAATTTTTCCAGAAAAATGTTTTAAATAAAAGTTGTAGATCTTTGTATGTATAGTTGATATACCAAGTTTGAAGAAAATAGTCGGAGCCATTTTTGAGAAAAGCGCAAGAAAGTAAAAAAAATACCAGAAAACTGAAAAATACATTCCAGGAAAAACGCACTTCCGGTCATCCAATTTTTTTCAAACTCGGAATTCCAACAACACATTTAATTATAATTAATATTATTTAGATGACAGAATTGTATAATAAGCTGAAATAGCACTTTAGATGAAATCTAACCCCGCCCCTCCCCCAAAAGTGCCCTTCAATGAATTTTCCCGAAGAAATGTTTCAAATAAAAGTTGTAGCTCTTTGTATGTGTAGTTGATATAGGATGTTTAAAGAAAATCGTCGGAGTCATTTTTAAGAAAATTGCAAAAAAGAGAAAAACCAACTAGTAAAGTGGTAATTCCGGTTGAAGAATTTTGACGTATAACGTACTTGCCAGATCCCATGGTGATACCTAAACGGAATATCAAGTTTCAACCTTCTACGGTTTTTTGTTTTTGAATAAATACATACATACATACATACATACATACATACATACACACACACACACACACACACAGGGGGAGACCATTTGCTAGAAACCACTTTTTTGGACTAAGAGGACCTCAAAACGGATATTTCTGGTGAAAGCTCGATATAAAAAATTTGACACGATTACAATACTTCCTCTTACTAGGAGTAAGAGAAAGTAAATAAATAACTTATCCAACTATATTCATATATGAAGATAAATATATATTTGTATTTTTATTTTATTTTTTAATAGCTTAGAATTTTAATATTACTTGAAAGTAATTTCAGTCTTATTTGAATATGTATTCATGGACTGATTTCAGTTTCAATAAAATAAAAATGTAGTATGAAACACTCATACGACTTTCTTTTACAACAATTTATTAATTATAATTGACAAATTTCCTGGAAACATCAATTTTTTACAAAATATTTACTTGTCAAGAAATGTTTTATCAATGGGAGAATCTAAAGTTATAATAAAACTAATAGTTGTGGTTGGATCCGTAGAGCTGGTAAAGTTTCAAGTGATTAGCCTGCTTCATTATGTGTGGTCATAAACCGGTTTCAGGTGTTCGCCCATCATCATCTATCACGATTTCTTGATAAACAGTATGATAACACACACATTACATGCTCTGTGCAATTCTATGTAATTATCACATTGTTTATCAAAACATTCTGATAATGGGCGAACGCTCGAAACCGATCATGACGAAAAAAATGGAAGGGAAATATCTCTGATGATGAATAAAACTACATTGTTGAGGGAAACGCGCAACTTTCCAGCTCCCAGAACCCCTCTAAAATAATTTTTTTCACAAAAAAAGGTTAAAAACAAAAGTGATATGCCTTTGTATGTATAATTAGGATATCATATTTAATGAAATCGATAGTGATTTTATGGAAAAAAAAATTGCAGAAAAGTGAAAAAGTAATTCAATGAAATTAACAGATTTTGTTTAAAACTTGGAATTCTGGCAATACATTTAATTCTAAATAATATTACAGAAATGATAGAATCGTATAATAATTAAAAATGGACCTTTAGTAGAAAACATAACTCCCACAACTCCAACAAAAATCTTAAATGAATTTTTTTGAAAAAAAAAACATCAAAAAAAAGTGATAGGTCTCTTTTTGTATAGTTACTATAAACAAGTTTAATAAAACCCTACCTTATCTTTATGGAAAAAAAAAAAACTATTTAGAAAGTCACACATGCGATCAATCGATTTTCTTTAAACTCAGAATATTTAAAACAAATTTCATTCTAATTAATACTATATTGATGATAGAATCGTACAATTAACTAAAATTAGTACATTAAAGAAAAAGCATAAACCCCACACCTGCCATAAACCCCTATCCCATTTAAATGAAGTTTCCCGGAAAATTGTTTAGAATAAATGTCATCAAACAGGTGTTTAAGATACATATATCAGGTGCGGCAACGAAATGTCAATACACTGAGTTAGTCGAATTCTGAAGTTCTGGTCGACTATTCGAGCATAGGGATGGGTGTGCAGGCTATTGTTTGGCGAATATTCTCCTTTAAGCGCGCTACCCCTAGTCCTTGGACGATCGGTGTAAACAATGGATTTTAGATATCTCCATAAAAAATAAAAAAAGTCGCACTGAAGGGGGCCATGGTAACCCTATTCTTCTTTTTTGTAAATTTCCAGCGCCAAGTTTAAACAAAATAACCCCCCCCCCCCCCCAATGGTTCGAGAATTTTGACAGATAACTTATTGTCAGATCTGATGGTGATACCCAAAGTAAATGTCAAATTTGAACTTTCTGCGATATTTCGTTTTTGAGCTAGCTGCTTACAAACGTACAGAGACTATTCCTAAAACCATTTTTTTTTTTTTTTTGGACTTTTTAAACAGATTACATAACTTCTTACATATAAACAACGATATATCCAACCTTACATATAATCACTTTTTCTAACTCATGGGGGGCGGGATCCCTCAAATCATGTATTTTGGGTGAAAACTCGATGCCGAAAAATTTGATAAGATCAAAATACAGGATCTCTTACCAGGAGTAAGAGAAAGTAATAAATAAATTATTGTACATGGATAGAAAAATGAAGAAGTGAAAACCAAAATCTGTTAGCTAACCTCACTTTTTTACCATTCAGATAACTGCAAAAAAAAAAAAGAAGATAAGTTTTACTAATTTTTAAAGTTAATTTCAGAAAAAAAAAAAACTCATAAAATATGGTTGACAATTAACAACTTGTTTGGCAAAATGTGATTTTTAATATAATAGACATACTAAAATTTTATTCTAGGTTAAAACCATTTTTGCGCTCAAACGCTCATTTATGTTTACAATAAATGCTATCTTATTCTTAAATATCTATTTCATAATCATAAAAAACAAACTGTTTCAATATTAATACCATTTACTGAGAGTTTTTTGGTTTATTTTTCGAACAACTTAGTAAAGAAAACAAAATAAAAAAAATATACATTTACATACCTCTCCAATCCAATGGGATTTTTTTAAATAATATTTACTAAGTTCTGGAGGAAGACCCGTTAATTCACAAAACTTAATAATCTTTTCTTCTTCAAGTTCTACCACGTGCATTTTGTGGATTTTAAATATAACAAAAAAAAAAAAATGATACGATTTTTTAGCGGTAAAAATTTTTTAGTAACCTCTACCTTTTCTTTATCATAATACAATGCAAAGAGAGTTAACTCAATTTTTTAAAATAGACAAATCGATTATTTACTATTATTTAAAGTTAAACAAAACAATCAATTTATTCATTTTTTTTTTTTTTTTTGTTTATATTAATCACAATTTTCTCCATGAAATTATATAAAATTGTCATAAATACTTTTTCCTCTGCTTCATGTCAAAAATTATGGAACTTAATTATCATATAAAAATAATTAAAACATTCAATATAACATAATAATAAGAGCCATTATCGTATCTAATTACAAAAAAATAAAATTAAAATTATGAGGACTTAAAAAAAAAATAAATCTGGAAATCTCATACGACCTTCTCTTAATGCAATTTACACAGTTACAACTGACAACAATATTTCTTCAAACTTAGATTTGGCACCACTAAATATTTGGTTACCTTCAATGCTAAATCTAGGGAAGAATCGAAACTTAATAAAATTGATTAGTCTCTATGTATAGTTTAGTATATCAAATTTAATGAAAAACTCTATAATACCTTTATGGAGAAAATCATAAAAAAAAAAAAAAAAAAACTAAAAATTTGTTCAGCAAATTCAAACTCTGGTAAAATCGATTTTTTCCCCAATCAGAATTTTTGCAACACATTTAATATTAACGAATACCATCAGAAATATATTCACCCCCCAATAATATTCGTTAGTTGTGGTTGATTCCGCAGAACTGGAAATAGATATTTCCCTTGATAGCCTGCTTCTTTTTGTGGTCATCAACCGGTTTCGGGCGTTCAAACTCTGATGCCCAAAATAATTAGTTACCTTCAATGCAAAAGCTAGGAAGAATCGAACTTAATAATATTGGTAAGTCTCTATATATAGTTTAGTATATCAAATTTAATAAAAAACCTCAATAGTACCTTTATAGAGTGTATCAACTGTATTTGTTCTGTGCAAGTCAATGTAATTACAATGTTGGACAAAACCATCCTGATGATGGGCGTAACGCCCGAAACCGGTCGATGATCACAAGAAGAAGCAGGCTATCAAGGGAAATATCTATTTCCAGTTCTGCGGAATCAACCACAACTAACGAATATTATTGGGGGGTGAAGTAGATCGCGTCCTCTCGTCGTCGTCCCTGGTAACGCAAATTTTGCGGCTAAACGATTTGCGCTGTCGCCCAGTAGCCCACCAAACAAAAAAACAGGGGGGAAGGGAAAAGAAGAGGAAGAAAAAAAAAAAGGCGACAATGAACCGGCCACAACCATATGGGCCTGCAAACGGCCTTTTTCAAGGCCCAGCAAAGCCCTGCTAAAGATTATATTCTGGAATGCGGGTGGCTTAAGAAACGATAAATTTTTAGAATTTAAGAAACTGATTTCAGACAATGATGTAGATATTTTTGGAATTGTGGAGGCGGATGCAGCAACCGCCAACATGAAGTTTTATCAGACGCCTGGGTATCAAACTTATCACCTCGGATGGGCTAGATCACATTCCTCTTGCCGATAATACCAATCATAGCCCTACTTTTTACGCTGGCCACTCCTCGCACCCGGATGTGATCTTTGCGCATCCTGCTGTATCTAAAGGAATCTACCATGATTTGATTAACGGCCCAGATTGTTACGAGTTGAACTGAAAATAGCTCCCCAGAGAATTACTGAAAACAAATAATAAGATGGAATCTACACAACGCTGACTGGATAAATTACACTAAAGAAATTGATGAACTCATGAGATACATAGATTTGAGCTCAAATGTGGATAAGTCTCTAGGAAAAATCCAGAAAGCTATTCTAAAAGCTGCAGGAAAAACTATCCCAAGAGACAAAATTTTGGAATGATAAATTGCAAAAACCAAAACTAGAGAGGGATTCTGCTAAAGTCACTGCCGAAAGAACTAAAAGACTGGAGGATTATGTTAGTTTAAAAAAGAAAACAGCTATTTTTAAAAAAGAAATTATTTAGTCTAAACGCTCCAGCTACTAAAAGTTTCTTAGCAAACTTGATTTCAGGAAGGATGCCCATAAGGCACACAAATTTCTTTCCCGGTTAAATAATGAAAATGACTCTAAACATAACCCGCTTAAAAGTGAAGATAAACTGCTCACAGATGACTTGGATATTGCAAAATTCTTTTGTAAGTACTACTGCAATACTGCAATAGAAGTAATTTCAGACCAAAAACTAAGCTATCCAACTATCAACCACCAGTCACATGCCAACCAAGGATCAGGACCGTCTATTTAAGGAACGATTTTCTCCTCAAGAACTGGATCTGGCTCTACAAAAAATTCCTTCTAACAAAAGCGCCGGTCCGGACGGTATAATGCCAGAGTTTTTGAAACATATGGGTCCAAATCTAAAGATGTCCTGTTAACTTTCTTGAATGGTGTTTGGAGTTCATATATGCCCAGCATGTGGCGGAAAGCAGAAGTGATACCTATTCCTAAGAAGGGCAAGCCGTCAGATAAAGCAGAAAACTTCAGACCTATAGCGTTAACGAGTATTTTTTGTAAACTTATGGAAACATTAGTACTAAGGAGGTTTCAAGAATTTCTAGAAAAAAATAACATCTTATCAAACAAACAAGCAGGTTTTAGAAAACACCGCAGCACAACTGAACAAGTAATTAGGTTCTCGCAAGAGGTAAAAGATGATTTCTATAGAAGGCAAAGTACTTTAGCAGTTTTGTGGATTTCCAAGCGGCTTATGACAGGGTCTAGAGGGGGCTTCTGCTGGAAAAGCTGCTTGGGATAGGCGTAAATGGTAAACTTTTCAAGTTTATTACCTCGTTCCTCGCTCAGCGATTCATACGGGTCAAGTACAGGAATGCTACCTCCCCCTATAAGCAGATAAAACAGGGACTTCCTCAGGGCTCGGTCTTAAGCCCAACACTTTTCTGCATAATGATAAATGACTTGGTACCGCACCTGGAAGCAGTACCAGGAACTAATGCACTTTTGTATGCAGACGACTTGGTTGTGTGGGCAACTAGTAGCGATGTTTCAGCCTTAGAAACGCATTTAAATGGAACTCTGGGGCGATTGTGGGATTGGACAAATGCAAATGAAATGAATGTTAATTCCAGTAAAACAGTGTCGCAACTTTTTAGTCTGTCCACTAAGCACCATAATGTGTCTTTAAGGTACAATGGACAACCTCTTCGGATAACCGACGCGGCAACCTATTTGGGAGTGCAGCTGGATAACAGACTAGGATGGAATAAACATGTGGACTCTCTTGTAGAAAAAGGGAAAAAGAGAATGAGCCTCCTTGGTAGATTGGCGGGCACTAAATGGGGCGCTACTCAGGACGTGCTAGCCTTGGCATACAAAACGTACATACGGCCGGTAATTGAATACGGCAATGAATTACTTATTACTGCCTCGGATTCTGTGCAAGAACGGCTAGAAAAAGTCCAAAACGTTGCGCTTAGACAGATTGCAGGGGGTCCAAAGTCCACTCCTATCGCGGCTATGCAATTGCAATCGGAAATATACCCCCTAAGAGTTCGGCGAGAAATTGCAGCTCTAAACATGAAAGAGAGACTAGCAAGATTGAGGATTCATTATTGGGAAAAAGATAGACCACCTGAAGTCGCAAGGCTAAAAACTCAGGTGAAATTTTCAACTCAAGTGGATGCTATTCACCAAAAATATAATTTATTCCTTGGCAGGAGTGAGCCTCTGCACAATGAGTCATACTGGAAAATAAGGAGAACACCATTGTTACGTCTCCATCTCATGGAGCCCGTTAAGAAAGGCGATAACAGTGCGACCGAGTTAAGAGCTCTAGCCCTTGAAATGCTTGGAGAATGCTATCCATCTCCTCCTTGGACCCACATCTATACTGACGGTTCAGCAGAAGGTGCCACTAAAAATGCGGGAGCTGGAGTGTATGGTATCGACTTCCAGTTTTCAGAACCTGTTGGAACGTGGGCATCAAATTTCGATGGGGAGATCCGGGCTATCCTGATAGGTTTGAAATATATGGTTGAAAAGAAATTGGACAAAGTAGTGTTTCTCAGTGACTCCCAAGCTGCGTTAATAGCCGTAACGGGATCTCAAAGTGGAATTTCCGCAGATGTAAGAGCGTGCCAAGAAATGGTTGAAAAGGCTCTTACAGAAGGGAAGCAGCTGGCTTTCCAATGGATTCCTGCACATTGTGGTTTACCAGGGAACGAGCAGGCCGATAAACTTGCGAAACAGGGGAGTCAATGTGATCAGCCCGACTACGCAATGTGTTTTGCTTCGGCTAAAAGAGTTATAGGTAGCCATTTAAAGGAAAAATCACACGCGGAGTTAAAGAGCATGGCCGCTGAAAAGCAGTAGGCAACACTGCTAGAAAATAAGATACCTGCCGGCCTTCCAAGAAAAGATTCTGTCGTGCTATTCCGAGGAATTACAGGGCATGATTACCTCCAAGCCCACCTCCACCAAAATAGGTATAAAGGACTCGCCGATTTGCCCATTGTGCAATAACGGCGTAATGACCTTTCAACATCTGAACGCGTGCCCTGCATTACAGGGTATGAGTAGTATTTATGAAAAATATTGGGCTGCCAGACTATAAATGGCTTAACGCCTTTGTCGCGGGATAGGAAAAAAAAAAAAACTAACCAATATTATAGAGATGACAGAATCGTATAATAAAACGAACGAAAATAGCACTTCAGAGGAGAAAACCATAACCCCATCACTCCCCCCCTCAAAACATCAATTAATGAATTTTTCCCGGAAAATATTGCAATGACGTCATTAGATCTACATGAATATAGTGTATATATAAAGTTTAAAGGAATATACCTTTAACGGAATGTCATATTTTGAACTTTCTGCGTTTTTGATGTGTGCTGTTCGAATACATCACAGAAAATTTTCTTAAAATCAATTTTTCGGTCACTGGGAAGGGGTAGGCTTCAAAACATGTATTTTGATGCAAATTCAATTTTTTTTTTTATAATTTGATAAGATCACAATACTTCCTCATACTAGAAATAAAAAATTCAAAATCAAATGAATTTTTGTATATGGCCTGCAATGGCCAGAGGAGTTTTTAAAGAAAAAGAATTCTTTGTTGCTCTACGTTTCGGGTACCTTTGGTGCCCTACTTCAGGAGTTTGTAAAATTTATTGGAGAAAATACATTATTGTACAGTATTGTAGTTACGAAAAAAAGCAATAGATTTATAAGAAAAAAATTTAAATTAAAGAAATATTAACAGAAGAAATTATAAAACAGAAGTGACAGTAAATTAAATAAAATGATATTAGCAATAAGAAAAAATAAAACAGATAAAGATACCTTTAAAGATAATTTTTTTGTTATAAATCTATGTACTTTTTCATAACTACAATACTGTACAAAAATGTATTTTCTCTAATAAATTTTACAGAGCTCCTGTAATTGGGTCCTTCATTCCTTCATTGTATCTCCGAGTTGGCTGCCACATGGGCCAGGTATATATCTATAATTCCTTACAACCTTTTTTTGGCCAGCTAAGACTAAACTTTTGTAGAGATTGCAATTTTAAAGGAAAATTTTGTAAAATTAAATTGTATTAATTGCAGTAAAAGAAAATCGTGTGAGTGTTTCACACCAGATTTATTTTAAAATGAATTTAATGTTTATATAGAAGTATTTAATTTAAAATGCTAAATAGTTATATTTTTTTGGTTTTCTTCTAATTTTAACAGGTCCCTGTTTCACAACTGATTTAAAGATTAAGCAACATGATTAAATTTTAAATATTTTATAACTTTCTTCATAGATCTTTCAAGGATCTTAAGGACACAGATTTGTCTTGCATATAAAAAAACGAACTAATTTTCATGAAAATGTCAAGAGCATTGAAAAGGTTTTTGTTTTTGCGAATCATGAAATAATGAAGAAATAAAACAATTTAAATTTTACACATTAATATTTTAAACCAAGGAATAAAATAAAATATCTGATTATAAATTACATATTATACCTATAATATTATTATAATACTAATCCAATTAAACAAAAAATCAAATAATAATTAATTCAAACACATATGATTTTTGACAATAATATTAAGGATACTGGTTCGACTGTCTCCATAAACGTTCGGCACTGTTTGGGGATTGAAATGTTTCATTTCTCTACAATCTATAAAATAAAAGTGTCATTACGTTACATTCTATTACTACTATCCTCCCAAAAACATTTTCAATGTTAAAAATCAGGTATGTACCAGATTTTTTTTTTCTTGGCATTAGCTATGTACCTGATATAAATATACAATATCAATGTGGAAACGAATTAAAACCAAACAATACAAAATAAGCTGTATAAGCGCTACAATTCTGATTTCAAAATAAATTATAAACAGCATTACAATAAAAGTCTATTAAAGCATAATTTCATAATCACACATAACTTTTTATGGAGGATAATTAATTATCAAAATAACCGTTCAAAAATTTTCAAATAAATTGGCAAAAAATATACTTATAGATCGTGGACGTACTATCAAATTCCAGTTTGTAGCTTGCAAATGGACTCTACCGAGAGCCTCTGTAAAGCCAGTTATTTCTGAAAAAACAGATATCATGTCCTCTGTTCGTTGCACTCTACCCATTCTAATTATTACTTTAAAAAACAGGTATTACACTGGACTGAAGAGCCAAAAGAAAATTCTATAACCCCACTTGCTTATCTGAAAGTAGACTCATTCTGATTTTAGGATACCAATCGATTATTTTCTATTATCCACTATTCTAACTTATATCAAATCTTCTATTTATATGTATACTATCACAAATTTGTGATGAGTCATTTTTAATAAAAAAAAATATATCAAGGTGTTTCAACATTTATTGTAAAAAAAAAAAAATAAATATTTTTATTCATTCAATGTTATAAATTACTCAAGTCCGAAGCATTCCTTAAGCCTGTACTAACTCGTCAATCAGCTGACGCGATTCCTATAGTGTATTAGCTCCGTTAAGAACATCATCTACATAAACCTGACTCGCAACGATTGCATTTGCCAAAGGAAAGCGATGAGGGAAGATTAGAGGGAAACGTAATCAACCTCTACCTGTTAAAAAGTTTTACAACCTTTGTCTTGTTAAAACGGATTAGTTAACATCAACGCACAAAGGTTGTATGTAAAGTAACCTTTGCGCATAAGTCTAGTAGTTGGTTAAAAACCTACCCTAGCCGGCCATTTTAACCAGTTGTTCCAAGTCATGCTGCTATGTTTAGTTTTCGTGTAGGGTAATAAGTGTTAAATACTATGGTTCAATAAAAATTATCAATAAGCGGAATAATTATAGACAGTAATAAGAAAATGTTACTTCTACTTCAAGAAAAGCCAAGTTTGAAGTTTCCAGTTTATCAAGTGTCATAAAGGTCTTCAAGGTGAGTTTTGAAGACTGCTATTGTTTGATAATAAATTGTTGTTTTACTTATTATTATTATTTTTTTTTAAATAAAATATCAATAAAATTACTTGTTTTAATGTAGGCGTAGTGAGAAGCGGATTAAGTGTATTCCAAAAATATTTTCAAGTCATATGACCCACCACTGTGCACTTATAAACCCAAAAAGACCTATGTTCAAGGAGCAACCAATTTAGGAATGCTACAGATAAAAGTAATTTACAGGAAAGCTGGAATAAACGTGCTAGGAGAAAAAATGTGGTTCTAATAATGAAACAAAAGGAAAAGAAGATCCAGGAAACATGAGAACTATCACATTTGATTTACCACCTATTCTTACCTTACCGCATGCAGGGAATTGTCAAATTTATTACAAAAGAAAGAAAAACAAAGATGATGAGTAAGCTTATGGAGCCAACAACAGTGATTACAACAATAATTTTTTTCATTACTCTTAAATCATTATTAATAAGTAACTCTTACTCCAATGGTTCTTGATAAGTATAATATTTTTTGTTTGACTATGTCATTTTTGTAATAATATTCTTTAATTTTTTGAATTTAAATCTAAATTTGTTGTAACTGTTTAACAAAATAAAAGTATTATTTTAAAGAAAAACTAGTATTTTTATGAATAAAAAAAAAAAACTTAACCTTGATTATCATCAGAGACATTTTCCGTGATGCCTCATTCGTGATGATCGGTTTTTTGTTAAACGTGTAATAACATAGACTTGCACAGAGCAAATACAGTTGATACACTCATGTTATTACACTGTTTAACAAAAAACATCCTGATTATGGGCGAACGCCCGAAACCGGTCGATGATCACAAAAAGAAGCAGGCTATCACGGAAAATGTCTCTGATGCTTTCCAGCTGTGTGGAACCAAGCACCACATTAACCTTGATTACATTGGTCACAAAATGAGTAGACATAAACCAGTAATTACGATAATTATTATTAATAAGTGTTTGAGCCTGGTTCTCAAACACCCGAAGATAGATGAAACCAGATACGGGTAAAAGAAATTGTATCGAAGAAAAAAAAATAGAATGGAACAGACGCGAAGGATTCAACTAATAACAGTTAAATTAATTAATAAAAGAAAAGGGTAATTTAACTTACACTTTAATTGGACTTTAATTGAAGCAGAGATATGGCAGACTGGTAGAAGCAGCAAGTTCAGCTAAGAGATGTATGTGTTTTAGAAGTATGTGTAGCAAAAGTGAAGATCAGCACAATAAAAGCGATGATATGTAATTATCTGTAATTAAAGAAGCAGAGAAGAAACAAATCGAGCAGAGGCACACAACACGTTAAAAGATTTTGCATCGATCGCAGACCGAAGGGAACAGAACGGTGAAATAGAAAACATTCCTAACGTGGGACATTGGCGGCGATTACAAAGCGGCATTAAGAAATACATCGTTATTTAGGGGGATTTGGAGGGAAAGTAAAGAGGGAGAGAAAGAGAAAAGAAGAAAGGCTTAAAAAAATGTATTTAAGAGGCAAAGACAACGCCCTACTGAGCGATAATAATAAACGCTTAAAGTTTGTTTTGTTTACAGGACTTAAAAACTTTCACAAAATATGATGGTTAAAATTAAAGTCGCTAATTTGTATAAAATACATTATTAATATCGAGTTTTCGACCTGGGAAGATATTTTGAAAATGTCCTGGTTCAAAAATGAAAGACTCGATATTGTATAATAAAGTGTTTTATACAAATTAAGTACTTTTTGTCATTTAATTTTAATCATCATATTTTGTAATAATAATGAATTATTGCTATTATTAGGTGGACATACAAATAATGTGCGCATGAAAACAGACAACTTCGTCCCTTTTCTTTGAAAAATCGAAACTATCATGCGCACAAGTGTATGTCCAGATTAAAAATTATTAAAATCAGAATTAAATTATTATGGAAGGCCAAATTATAAAAAAAAATTCAGTAGAATACGGTTACCAATACAATTACAACAAAGAATACATAATTATAATTAAAGTTAAGTCATGAAATGGCTAGTACAAAACTTTGATTACCGTTATTTTAAAATCAATGAAATATGACATATAACGTTTATGCTTTAAGCTATCGATATAGTAGTATGAGACCCTACAGGGTGAATCTGGAAACTTACAACACCTAACGGGGTAAACAAAAAGAGACTGAACTAATGCCGGAAAAAGTTGCACTTTTAGTCCAAGAACTTGCACACAATGACCAGTAATGTAACTGAATTCACTTCCAGAGTCAATCAAAGCACACACATAATGAACACTATGTCCTCTACCACCTTCACGAATAAAAGCTGTACCTAAAAAAATTAGGAAGAGAAGATTTTTGAGTTGAGCATCCAATAAATTGATTTTCGTCTGAATTGCACTGAGTTGTTTGACGCGATACAGACTGAACACATTTAACAGATTCAGGCTGTTTAACACATCAAGTTGTTCCTAAATATTTAGCTTTAAAATATAATAAAGAATGATGTTTTTCTTTGCAAATTCCGACGAGCAATACCACTTGAAGGACACTTTGACTGAAGAAATGCAATTAAAACAATTCTGACTCTTAACAAAGCATTTTTCGTAGAGCACTGAGAGATTTAAATTTAGGACAGGTAAAATAATTCTATGTTCTCCATAAATCAGACATATATTATATTCAGCAATCAAAGTAACCTTACCCGGTGCACCTACCTTGGGGTAGAACTAATTTACCTTTTGACTTGGAACCACTATTTGTATCTCTACTTCTCCTTACAAATGCCACTAATTATTGTAAAGTGGGAAACTTGTGAGAGTGCCAACTTAAACTGCTTCCTTGTATTCTCATCCAAGAGCTCGAAAGCCAATGTAATACAGGATAATTTGTTTTCATATTTGGGATCTGCATTTACACCAACAATGAACCCAATTCTGAAAAGGTAGTCCAAAATTTATTTAAATTCAAAATACTATCAGAATTCAATGGGATATTACAACTTATCGAGTAACGCTGTGGCGGCAACAGAAGTATTTGAATCATATTAGTCTAACAGAGTTTGCCATGCTATATGATTGTCACGAATTATATCTACATGATTAATTAAACTTCATAGCGAGGGTTAGATACTCTTTCGAATCTATTAAAGAAACGTCAGGTCTTTGAACGCTTTAAATCTTACGAGGTTCACCAGAAAAAATAAATTAATAAATCACAATTGGATTGCTAAGACTTTAAAATAAGTTGATCCTTTAATGTAACACCAATAGTTGCAAAAAGTGATTCACCGCAACCGTTAGAAGTAAAGTTCATTAAATTTTTCAGATATATTTTCCGTGACATTAAATTTACACTCTGCTGTACTTCTGAAAGATCTTTTGAAATTGGTTCGATCCACATTAGCCACTGTATTTTTGTAAAATTATCTGTGAACTCCTTATATAAGATCTCCAAATTAAGAAGAATTACGTTAAAAACTAGTCAGAGAGTACTTCAGAATTTGCCTTATCACGTACCAATGGAACTGTGCAATCTGTTGAACAATGGATTAATTTTTCTCCTTAGTTAGTTAGTTTTTGCATCCATTATGAAACTGAAGCTGAAACAAGCTTAACAAAGAAACGATTAAAGGTAAATACAGTTAGAGGAAGTGAAAAATCACACGCGAAGTATGCTATATAAGAGACATAAGAAGCAATACTGCCACCTTGGTTTAAAAATAATGAATTTAGTTTCACGAAACTCACAAAAATACAAGATTAATCAGAAACACTAACTGTTATATTCTCCTTTTATTATTTTCAAACTCGTATACTATATGCTAGCTTTATAGAGGAACTTATTATTAAAGATCTATTGTGGTCCTCAAGTACAGGTCCTTTGTGTGTCAGTCTTTATATGTAAAATATAGTTGTATATAAAAGTACCAATGTGTAAGTATGAGTTAGTGTGTAGTGAGCGTTTACCTCTGGGTATGCTAAACCCAAATAGCTGAACCCGCCAACTATCTCTCTAGGCAGTATTTGAATAAGCGGGGTATCAGTATTAGTTTGTTACACTGAGCTATTGCCCGCAAGGGGTAGTTGTTGCATGGTTACTTGGGAAGTAGCGACCCCACGGGTTACCACAGCTCCATGCACTTCGTCAGAACAGTACCAATACATTTAAACAACATACCCTCTACTCTTAACAGACAAGGGCAAACACAGTACACAAACTAGGGTCTCCGTCCCTAGTAAATTGGCGTAAACCAAGGGAAGGAGGAAGGGATTATTTCAGTGGTAGGGCTCGAATCCGGCATGCTGCCCTTAGATTTTCTCTTCCTAGGAGCATCTACAACTCACTGTCCGGTGGTGGGCAGTGTTGTCTGTAGCTAGAGAACACTTCTTGGAGGCCGGCAGTGCACTGAGAAGGCTACCGGGGAGCACAATAGATCTTTCAGGTCGCAGTGCAATAATCCGCAACGACAACCTACACTATGCTATCCACAGAAACTTCATGAGAAATCTATTAAATAATACAATTTTATAAAACTGTATACAATCACTAAATTCGCTCCTAAAAATTTAATTGTACAGTTAAAAATGTTACTAAATTGTTTACTTTTTTAACAATTGTTACAGACATAATGAGAAAAAAAGAAATGCATGTATTAATTTTTGATGATAAAATTAACTTTTCAAAACCTGACTATCAATTGTTAGCATGAAACTTCTCCAATAATTTACTTAGTAATTATGAGAATTATAAAAGTTTATTTTAAAATTATTTTTTAGACGATCAATTATTTATAAATAACGTTATGTTCTAATTACATTAACATAGCATAATCATACAAAAATTCTTAAATTATTAATGATAAAATCCTATAAGATAAGCACACTTTTCTAAACTGAAAACTTTAAAAATGAGATCAAATATATATTTATCTTATTCAATGTATCAATTACTAATTGAATATATAGAGTATATCTTTTTAATATATAGCTATTTTTTTTGTATTACAAAATAGAAAATCTTTCTGTTATAAATTCTATTTAGAGGTTATATAAAAATTGATTGTAATCATCTCTCACAGGATTGCACAATATCGTATTTAATTCAATACAAATGTAATAAGCAAATTATTACGAAAATAATAATAATAATAATAAAACAGAAATCCACAAATAAATATATTCTAACACCAATTATTCTATATTTGTGCAGCAGATAAAAAAACGAAAAAAAAAAATCAGGACCATAATATCAATGTAGAATGAATTAAATGTAAATAATATAAAATAAATTGTATAAGCACTACAATTCTGATGTCAAGATAAATTAGAAACAGCATTACAAAAAAAAAATGAAATAATTTTATAAATATATAATTTATGGTAAAGTTCATTATGTAAATAAAAGATTATTAAAACATAATTTCATAGTCAAATACAACTTTTTATAAGGAATAATTATTTAAATGTTCATTTAAGAAATTTTCAAATAAAATGACAAAAAATATACTTGAAAGATCATGTACGTACCTCCAAATTCCAATTTGCAGACTCCAGAAAGAATCTA